>PVHT021183577.1:2725646-2819442 GCA_004024745.2 Catagonus wagneri
TAGCTGCTTTCCCCTGTGGCTGCTGAAGCCTTATGGACGCAGTCTGGGCGGACTGGGGCGGGGGACCCTCGGCTACCAGGCGCCTCCACCGGATGTTCTGCTGGGGAGGACCCTGTCCATAGATGGATTTTGTTTATACATGTAGGTTACATCTTATGTTATTTTATTCACATATATATATATCTGTGTGTAGAGAGAAGTCCTCTAACAGTGTAAGATATTAGTTGTCCTTGATTTTGCGTTGAGGGGGTGGAGTGTATGTGCTACTTCTTCAGTATATGGATATGAACAACAGTTCTAATGTTTTGTTGACTATCTGCAGATTTAACTTCCTGGTGCGATGCCAGGGACAGGAGTTCCCTGGTGGTTCAGCAGGTTAAGGATACCGTGCTGTCACTGCTGTGAATTTCCACATGCTTTAGGCGAGGTCAAAAAAAAAAAAAAAAACATGCTAGGAACACTTTAGTGTCTTTGTTTTGTTTTGTTTTTAAGTATATGAGGACTTGGTGATTGCTCTCATTTTATCAAGTCCTTTTGCCCAGATGTTTTCCTAATTAAGTTTCACAGGTTGGCTTTTCTGAAGAGAAGTGGTACCAGGCAGTGTAGCTCATCTCCCAGTTGTCTGTGTTATAGCCTAGAACTGCTGTTTAGTTCTTAAGCCTAAAATTAGGTAGTCTGGTGTAATTTCAGAAGGTCAGACTTTTTCCTTAGGGTCAATGAATATATAGTGTTTTACCTTTTGAATGTGAAGGAACATTTATAGCTTAATTGTAAACCGTTGAACAGCTACATACATGGCTGGATGTATTTGTTTTACAAATAATCTGCCTTTGGCTTTTCTTATGTTACCAGACAAAATGTCATAGTAGCAGTCTGAATGTTCAGTGTTAAAGTAACACAGCAGGAGTTAAAACCTCATGGCAAAGTTTGACATGAGTTACATTGTCTCTCATCTTCAGAAGAGCACCAGCTCGGGAATATCATCCTGCAGTCAGGAAATGCATTGGTTTTGAACTGCTTTGAACTTCATGTCCCCTTGTTTTCTAAAGCTACTATGTAATAGTTTAAAAAGATTAAAAGTACATTCTAGGCAGTTCCCTATAAAGTTAAATTTACACTTAATGTGCGGTCCAGTAATCCCACTCCTAGGTATTTATTTACCCAAGGGAAATGGAAACTAATATTCACTGAAAAGCCTGTACCCAAATGTTCACAGCGGCTCTATCCACCCCCCCCCCAAAGCTGGAAACAACCCACTGGGCCTTTAACCGGTCAGTGGGCGAACAGATGTGGGCTGATGCCTCAGAATATGGGGGGACCAGTTCTTTTTTTGCTTTTTTTTTGTTTTGCTTTTCAGGGCCACACCTGCGACATATGGAGGTTCCCAGGCTAGGGGTCTAATCGGAGCTACAGCTGCCAGCTTACGCCACAGCCACTCCAGGATCCCAGCTGTGTCTGCGACCTACACCACAGCTCACGGCAACACCCAATCCTTAACCCACTGAGCGAGACCAGGAATCGAACCCACAACCTCATGGTTCCTAGTCAGAGTCATTTCCACTGCTTCACGACAGGAAGTCCCAGGGGACCAGTTCTTAATACACGTGACAACACGAACTAAAGTCGCTGTGCTCACTGAAAGAAGCTGGTCTTAAAGATGACACACCGACTCTAGAAAGGCAAAAACTTCGGGGACCGAGAACTCATCAGGGACAGCCGGGTCTGGTCCTAGGGAAAGGCCTGGCTCTGCAGGGGCGGCAGGAGGGCGTTTGCAGAGGCCGTGATAGGACCAGTCTGTGTCTGGATTATGGCAGTGGTTATGTGGCTTTATAGAACTGTACGTGCCCCAAAGTGAATCTTACCGCATTTAAATTTTAATTTAAAATATATATACACATATGGAAGATGTAGAAAGCCGAGAGAATTGGAACAATTATAAGGCGCCGATAACCCAATATTTGTTCTTGTCCTTTTAGCTCATCTACATCGCCTGCTCCTACGCCACGGTGTACCTGATCTACATGAAATTTAAGGCAACCTACGACGGAAATCATGATACCTTCCGAGTGGAGTTTCTGGTAGTCCCTGTGGGAGGCCTCTCATTTCTAGTCAATCATGATTTCTCTCCTCTTGAGGTTAGTTCGGAGGCTGTTTGGCGGTCATGTGTGGTTCCCTAGGGAAACGGACCTGTTTTAAGGTTGTCTGGGGTCATCTGGTTTCGTTCATTTTGCTGTTGTTTGACAAGCATCTGGTGCAACATACACTGTTTGATGCAAATAAATTGTGGACAGGAATTAAGCGCCCAGTTTAGACACTCATTTTGGTGTCTGCTGACTTTCCTGTAGAATATAAACTTGGGGAGTTCCGTGGTGACTTGGGTTAAGGATCCGGCATTGTCACTGCTAGAGTTACTGCTGGGGTGTGGTTTCAGTCCCCTGGTCTGGGAACGTCTGCATGTTGCTGCTGTGGCTAAAAAAAAAAATAGAAAAGAATATAAACTTGACTTCTCTGATACCATGTGCAGTGCCCTGCCTGTCTGTTTGAAAAATCTGGTTTTCTCCCTATTTTTTTTTTTTTGGCTTGTTTTCAGGGCCACACCAGCAGCATATGGAAGTTCCCAGGTCCCAGGCTAGGGGTCGCATTGGAGCTACAGCGGCCGGCCTACACCATAGCCACGGCAACGCCGGATCTGAACTGTGTCTGTGCACTGTAGCACAGCTCAGGGCAGCACCGGATCCCCGACCCACTGAATGAGGCCGGGGATCGAACCAACATCCTCATGCATACTAGTCAGACTCATTCCTGCTGTGCCACAGCAGGAACTCCTTGCCCAGCTCGTGTTCCCTCTTCGTCTGTGGGCACAGCTCACTGCTGCCGCGTCCGCGAGTCCCTTCCACAGCTCTGCCGGGCTCATCTCCAGGAAGCGGGGTTGGTGCGGTGCAGGGCCTGCTCCTCAGCGCCCTGTCCGTCCTGAGCCTCCTGGGGCTGACGCGGTCACTGGGGATGGAGGCCGCTAAGGCGCAGGGAGCACCTGGGTGTTTTTGAGACGCCCCAGGGACTGCTCACAAGTCCTTCTTTTGTCAGCATGAACGAAGCTCTGTGTTGAGCGGAGTTTACATAATTACAACTCTGACTTCTTTTGCTGTAACCATAGGAATAAGAAAAATAGTGAGTGAGGAAAACAGCAGTGAGGGAGGACCCAGTCATCGGGGTTGTCAGCCTGGCAGAATGCGGGGTTGATTAGGGACCCCATTCAGAGTGGGACAAGCTTTTGCAGGACAGACATCACCTGTGTAGAGTCACAGGATGGTACAGGGAGGAAGGCAGCGCTGGAGGAACAGGTGATGAAAATTCCGAGAGGTAGACGCGTCCGGGTCTCCTCCCTGGCCCTGGCAGCCTTTTCCCACGCGTAGCTTCAGTGTCTGTGGTTTCTGAAATTGCACGGCTACTCCGTTCCGGGCTCAGAGGCCCAGCCTCCCCGCTCCGTGTGCCAGCTCGTGGTACAGCAGGAGTGTTTCCTGCGGCCACGGCGCGGCCCGGCTGCTGACCGAAGCGCTTTGTCCCACAGATTTTGTGGACTTTCTCCATCTACCTTGAGTCCGTGGCTATCCTGCCGCAGCTCTTCATGATCAGCAAGACAGGGGAGGCGGAGACCATCACCACGCACTACCTGTTCTTCCTGGGCCTCTACCGCGCCCTGTACCTCGTCAACTGGATCTGGCGCTTCTACTTCGAAGGCTTCTTTGACCTCATCGCCGTGGTGGCCGGTGTTGTCCAGACCATCTTATACTGCGACTTCTTCTACTTGTACATTACAAAAGGTACGTCCGCAGTTCCCAGTGTGGTACAGCCTGATAAGGATCCGGCACTGCGGCCGCCACGGCTCAGATTTGATCCCTGGCCTGGGAACTGCCATAGCCACCCCCCCACGCCCTAGAAAACAAAAGGGGTACACGTGCCTGCTGTGTTCTCTGCCCTGCGTTCTTGCAGGAGCCCCTGGCCCAGCATGCCCCTCATCTGACACCGGCTCATGAAGCGGGACCAGCTTCAGAAAAACATTGTAGTGACTGACAAGTCAAATCCTGGGTCAGGGTTGGCAGTCTTTTTTTTTTTCCTTTGCTGTAGTTTTATTGTTTTTCTACAGTGACACGTTTCATTGTAAAATCGGTCAGAGCTAATTCTGAAAATAGTCACCCCAGATCATACCACTCATTGATGATTATTTTATTATTAATGTTTCCATAAGTGTAATGACTTAATGATACATGGTTCAAACTGTACTTGCTGTTCTGCAATCAGCTTTTTTTCCCCTTAGATATCTCCATTTTTTTTTTTTTTTTTTTGCTGCAACCATGGCATGTGGAAGTCCCTGACCAGGGATTGAACCCATGCCACGCATGTGGCCTGTACCAACACAGGATCCTTAACCAGATGCACCACATGGGAACTTTGGTCTACATTAATAATGACAGTGGAGTGTTTCATTATGTGTGTTGCTGCAATGTACTTACTCAGACCCTGTTGATGAGCGGGCTGCCTCTGACGTACTGCTGGTGAATCCGGTGCACAAGTCAGCCTCCTTGTATGTGTGTACTTTTGCATTTTTATGAACAGAAGACAGATGAACTTCACAAAAATCGGATGAAAGCCATGGTCTTTGCTCAGAAAAAAAAATGCATATTTATACATATACACACAAACCGTCCACATTTAGTTTTAGGGAATTCAGGAGTCCCTGTGATCCAACCACAGACCCCAGGCTAAAAGCCATTGCCATATGGTAAAATTCCTAATGATGGAATTGCCAGGTCTAGCACATATGTATCTTCTTTTTTTTTCTTTTCTTTTCAGGGCACACCTGTGGCATATGGAAGTTCCTAGCCTAGGCTAGAGATTGTATTGGAGCTGCAGCTGCTGGTGTGCACCACAGCCACAGCAACGCCTGATCTGAGCTGCATCTGTGACCTATGCCACAGCTCATGGCAACACCAGATACTTAACCTACTGAGCGAGGCCAGGGATCGAACCCACATCTTCATGGACACCAGTCCTGTTTGTTACCACTAAGCCACAAGGGGATCTCCAAGGGCGTATGTGTCTTATCTCTTTTTTTAATATCCAAAATTTCATAAGTTATATTTCAGTATATGACAAGGGAGAGAGTCATGATAACAAAGAGTTGGAGTTCCCGTTGTGGCTCAGTGGTAATGAACCTGACTAGAATCCGTGAGGTTGTGGGTTCCATCCCTGGCCTCAGTCAGTGGGTTAAGGATCTGGCATTGCTGTGAGCTGTGGTGTACATCCGAGTGGACCCCTAGCCTGGGAACCTCCATATGCTGCAGGTGAGGCCCTAAAAAGCGAAAGCATAAATTAATTAATTAATGAAAAAACAAAGAGCTGCTGTGAATTCAGTGACAATTTGAGTTGAATTAGTATTTGCAAATTCCATTGCTGTGGCATCCAGATACGTGAAGAAAACTCCAACCTGTGTGTGTAGGACGTTTTCATGGTCCAGAGGGCTTTTTGTTCATTGACGCCAAAATCAGATGACTGTTGGCTGTCAAAAGCCTATTTCCTTGTACCTTACTATATAATACCTCGTACGGGCTTGTACCTTCGACAGGCTTTAGGGACAGGAAGGAGGAAACTGGAAGCTTGTCAGGATCAGTCACCTTTTGTTTTCTCTCCCTCCCTTTTAACCTTCTAGTACTCAAGGGAAAGAAGCTCAGTCTGCCAGCATAAGTGCCAAAGACCGTCACCAGCATCTGTCCTTCAGGGCGCTCGGACAGAATTCTTACCACCGCAGAGGCACAAGATGCTTGATACGGAAAATCAGAAACTTAACGCTTTTGTTGCAGATAGTCGTCGTGGCTCTGTAAGAACCCAGAGGGAAAGAACCAGAAGGTTTCTGTTTAATGCATCTTGCCTTATCTTTTTTTATTACTATGTACAAAGATTTTTTTACACAAAGAAACTTAATGCTGTATTAATAAAGTCAGTGTGTAGCTTCATTTGGGGTCGTAGCAAAAGTGAAGGTTTTGTGAGGAATAAGTGCAAACTTCTTCTTTTTTTTTTAATTCTTGGGAATTCTTGATTCTCTGTGTCTGCAATGGTTGTACTCCGTGACAGTTGATAGATTATATATTCTTCCATCTATCAGACTTGCATTCCACTATATTTATTTTTTTTTTTGGCCAAAAGACAAGTTGTCTTTGAGATCTGAGACACTAGGTCCCATTTGGTGCCGCTGTCCACCTGATGCAGACGTCCTTCCGCGAAAGCGCGACACTACATTGAGGGCTGGCAAGGCTGACTCGTGCATCTTCAGGTGCTCGTTACCAAAACGGTAGGACTCTGAACGTAGGTGGAGTCCCACTTAGGAGTCAACAGAGGTGCCTGCCGTCCTCCCCTGCCTAGAAGCATCGCTTTGAGACTGTCCCCAGGGTGTCGGGGACTTGGCGGCAGGGGGCCCTGGGCCGCTTGCCGTCTGAGTGTGGGGTGCGAGAAACATTCCTGATTTTGCATCTTGGACTCCTCTGAGGAATGGAACACAAGTAGTCACCTGTCACTTTACCTTCCGATTCCAGAAGATTCCTACAACCATGTCCATGCTCAGATTCGAATGTTGTTGGATAGCCACACTTTTGGATAGCAAAATGACTGACTTCTTTAAAAACTGGCAGCACCAATTGCCATTCCTTTTACTCTCGACTTTTGTTTTTGTTTTTCGTTTTGTTTTTCCTGAGCTCTTGCATGATTTATCTTGTGTTACCATCCTCAATAAACGTTTTATTAAACATAAAATAAACTGTCTTTTTCTATGAATCAGGCTTTTGGAACATCCTATGTTAGGATGGCTGTTTTGGATTTTCAGTTGGCAACAAAAGCTCTGTGTGGGGCTGCAAACGTTTGTTCTTCACTTAATAATCTAAAACTTTTTGTAGTTGGAAGAATTGGAATTTCCCTTCTGATTTTGCTATTGTATAGATTTGCTGCATTTTTTTTTTTGATTTCTGCAAAAACCATAGGCTTTTTTTTATGTGATGCCCCATTAAATGTTAAAGTGGTGAATACTAACATGTTTACTCCAGGAAGGATGTATTTTTGCTTGCCGCATTAAAATACCTTGTGGAGGAAGGGAGCCAGATGGGTTTTATTTTTATCAGTTTGTCTCTTAATATCTTTCTAAATAGGCAGTATAATGGCATAGTTTAACCTACTGTCTTTCTTGCTCTCATTTTGTTCTCCCCCGCACCCCAGCCTCACTCCTTAGCTTTTGTGTATCAGTATCTTTCCAGCATCCTAGCCTTGGTTTAGTTTCTGTTTTTATCCTCTTGGGAAGATTCCGACAGCGTGAAGGAGTCCGAAGTGGCGCAGACTCCTTGCTGCCCAAACCGGGGGTGGACGGGGGGCTCACACCTGCTCTTGCGCATGTGAATAACACACGAGCTGGCGTCATTCATTGGAGAGTACGATGCATGGAGCACGGATCTGGGACTTCCGCATGCCACCTGATTTATGAAGCGTCGATGCCTCCGTCAGTCATTCTGCCCAAGTGAAAATAAAGTAGGCTAAGCCGCGGCCACCAGCGGGATGACGTCCTCCCAGGCGCCCGACGGGGGGCGCGGGGCTGGGAGGCGGCGTCCTCGCACACGCCGGGAGCACGGGTGTCGTATGACGCACCTCACAAAGCACTGCTGCAGAACTGCTCTCACTTTCTGAATAAAGATTATCAGGTAATTCATATTTTTTATCGGCTGTTTTATTTGTGTGGATTTTTCTTTTAATGTAAGCATAAAGAGGAATGAAGCCAGGTTAACAAATTTGCTAAGTAACTGAAAAGCTGCTGCTGTCCGTTCTCTGTCCGGGTTCAGTCACGGTGTTTAAAGAGCGTCTCCTGCTTCTTTGCAGTCTGGTCAAAGAGAGAAATGGGTGGAGGGAAATGAGTCACAGGGAAGATCCAGCCCAGCCTTTCCAAAGATGCCCGTAGATGGGACAGCTTCCTGGAAAGGTCAAGCAGAGATGCCGTCTGGATAGAAATCCTAAGTGCTTTGCGGGAACCCTAGGACAAGCACAGGCTTTGGGGTCCCCGCCCTCTGGCTCTGATCTTGGATGTAACCGGAGCCGTGTTCCCGCTGTGTCACTGGCAGACTCCTGCCGCAGGAGTTCCGTGAAGCGAGCACGTGTCCCGAAGCTCACAGCACAGAGCTCAGTGCCACAAAGTGCTCGTGACCTCACCTCAGGGACCCGTTTTTCCCCTCCCCGTCTTTGTGTTTAGCTTAGGACAGCTGCCTCGAAGGCAGTTCAGCAGTTCCTCTGACCCTTTTGATAACATTGGTAGTTTGGCCCTTGTTTGCAGAGCGGCCTCTATAGAAACTGACTCCTGGGTACCTTGCAAAACCACCTATCTAATGAGGGCTGTTTGGACTGGGACTCCTTGTGGGTTTTTCTTTTTTTTTATTTTATTTATATTTTTTTGTATTTTTGTCTTTTCTAGGGCCACACTCGCGGCATATGGAGGTTCCCAGGCTAGGGTTCTAATCGGAGCTGCAGCTGCCGGGCTACACGACAGCCACAGCAACCCGGGATCTGAGCCCCCTCTGTGACCTACACCACAGCTCAGGGCAACGCAGGATCCTTAACCTTGTGGGTTTTTCTCAATGTGCTTCGCCCCCTAGTGGCTGTTGTAGAATTTCTAAGGAACCTGCACTCTGCCCGGCAAGCGGGGTGCCCTCCCTTGCCAACCTCATCTGGGTTAACCTTTGAAGCGTGAGGTCTTGTGCCCATGATGGGGTGGGAGAGTGGGGTGTCTTCCAGTCCTGCAACAGCTTTTTTTTTTTTTTTTTAGCTCCACCCAAGGCATGTGGAAATCCCCTAACCCTAGCCAGAGGTCAAACCCAAGCCACAGCAGCAACCTGAGCTGCTGCAGTGACAATGCCAGGTCCTTAAACTACTGCACCACAGGGAACTCCTGAAATAATTCTTTTATCCCTGAAATTTAAAGCTAGTTTGCCACATGATATATAACACTGATCCTTTTAGGGAGTTCCCATTGTGGCTCAGCGTGTTAAGAACAGTGTAGCATCTGTGAGCATGCAGGTTTGATCCCTGGCCTTCTCAGTGGGTTAGGGAGCCAGTGTTGCCACAAGCTGCAGCGTAGTTTGCAGCTGCAGGTCGGATCTGGCATTGCTGTGGCCTAGGCTGGCAGCTGCAAATCTGATTCGACCCCTATCCTGGGAAATTCCATGTGCCACAGGTGCAGCCCTAGGAAAAAAAAAAAGGGGGAAAGAAAGAAACAAAACGAAAAGCACTGATCCTTTTATACAATGATGTGGTTTTTTTTTTCCTTTTTGCTTGATGTGGGGTCTCAGTTCTCAGACCAGGGATCGGACCTGGGCAGCAGAGGTGAAAGCACTTAGTCCTAACCACGAGGCCACCGGGGAACTCCCATATAAGGTACTTTTTTCATTTGTTTGTTTTCTTTTGTTTTGTTTTTTAGGGCTGAACCTGTGGCATATGGAGGTTCCCAGGCTAGGGATCAAATTGGAGCTGTAGCCACCAGCCACAGCCACAGCCACACCAGATCCGAGCCGCGTCTGCAACCTACACCACAGCTCACAGCAATGCTGGATCCTTAACCACTGAGCAAGGCCAGGGATCGAAACCGTAACATCATGGTTTCTAGTCGAATTTGTTTTGGCTGCGCCACAATGGGAACTCCAGGGTACTTTTTTAATACTGCCAGAACTTAATACTCCAGATTTCTGAGCTAGTTTGGCCTTGGGCACTTAAAAAGTGAGTCTTGAGGCAAACACTACATTATACTTAGCTCCAGTACCAAAACAGAAAGGAAATACAGAACCTACTTATAAGTTTTCTAAGACAACAGTTCTCTGACAGGAAAACTGATGTTCCCTGAAACTAAGACCTGATTCTTTTACTTCAGGTTCTGAAAACTGAAGATTTCCAGACTTAAAAGAATGCTTAAAGGAGTTCCCATGTGGCTCAGCAGAAACAAACCCAACTAGTATGAGGATGTGGGTTCGATCCCTGGCCTCACTCAGTGGGTTAAGGATCCAGTGTTGCCGTGAGCTGTGGTGTGGGTCGCAGACTTGGCTCGGTTCCTGCATTGCTGTGCCTGTGGTGTAGGCCGGTGGCTACAGCTCCCAGTTGACCCCTACCCTGGGAACTTCCATATGCCGCAGGTGCAACCTAAAAAGACAAATAAATAAATAAAAGAATGCTTGAAGAAACAACTGTCCAACTGAAAGATCTCCCAGCTAAAGCATCCCACCCCCACCCAACACAGACAACAGCAGCAAACATTAAATGCAAGGATATTAATCTTACTTGCAACACAGGGATTTACTCAAAGTCCTAAAGGGAGAAATAGAGGAAGATAGGAATCAGTTTGGAAAATCAAAGATTAAAGATCAGTTTTTCCAAGTTAATGTGAAGACAGGATGAAATGCCTAGGAAGCTCTGAAGAATACCCACGGTTACCTGCAAGTAGAAAATAAAATTAACCTGAAAGAAGCAGAGAAGGATATCAAAGATTTCCTCCCCAAATTCAAGATGAAGCAAATATGCGGGGTGTATCACTTATTAAATCTGGATGGTGGGTCCTTAGTTGTCAGACATCTCTATATTTGAAATTTTTCATCACTTATGTCATGATGGGAAATTCCCTTGTGGCACAGCGGGTTAAGGGTCTGGTGTTGCTGCAGCTGAGGCACAGGTTGCAACTGTGGCGTGGGTTCGATCCCTGGCCCAGGACGTCCCACATGCCAAGGGTGCAGCCAAATAAAGAGTCACGATAGGTCATCCACCTTTTCCAGAGCTATGCTTTGACTTGGATATTTCATTTGGGAGCAAAAAGAAATACTTGTTTTTAAAGTTGAGTTTTTAGGAGTTGCCTGGTGGTGCGGTGGGTTTAGGATCCAGTGTTGTCATTGTTGTGTCTCCAGTCACTGGGGTTCAATCCATGGCCCGGGAAACTTTGGCGTGACATGGGTGCCACCAAAAAAAAAAAAAGTTGATTTTTAGAAGCTCTGTTTTTAAATAATAGCTATTTTTAATAGAAAATATTTTAAAATCCTTATAAAATCATGGGCTGCAGGAGTTCTTGCCATGGTGCAATGGGATCAGCGGCCTCTGCAGCACTGGGACACAGGTTCGAACCCTTTTGGCCCCACACAGTAGGTTAAGTATCTGGTGTTGCCACAGCTATGATCACAACCATAGCTCAGATCTAATCCCTGGCCTGGGAACTCCACGTGCCACAGGGTGGCCAAAAAAGAAAAAAAAATGAGCTAAATTTAAACATTTTTAAAAAAGGGATTCATAGACTTTGTATGACACACCCACAGGATGGCATAATATATTATTTTAAAACAGATCTAATTTGGAAATTTGGAGTTCCCCTGTGACTTAGTGGGTTTAAGATCTGGCATGGTCATTGTAGTAGCTCTGGTTACCGCAGTGGCAGAGGTTCCGCCCTTGGCCCAGGAACTTCAGCAAACTGCGGTGCAGGCAAATGAAGTAAAATAGGCCTGATTCAACCAGTGGAATAACATTACGTGGAAATGGCAGAATATACCTGCAGTGATTAGAAGTCTATGAAATATATTTATCTTAAACAATGTATATGCTGCCTCCTTGAAATAATAGTTTTACAGTTTGCTGTCATTTGTAACATTCAGTTCGTAGTATCTTCTTTACTAACAACAGTTAATGTGGAAGTATTCTCTTATTGCTAAACCTTACAAATCCTGTTGCAAAAGAAAACCGTTACATTTAAAAATATACGTGACCACGGGAGTTCCTGCAGTGGCTCAGTGGCTAACAAACCCGACTAGGGTGGCTCAGTGGCTAACGAACCTGACTAGGATCTACAAGGATGTGGGTGCGATCCCAGGCCTCGCTCAGTGGGTTAAGGATCTGGCGTTGCGGTGAGTTATGGTGTAGGTCACAGATGCAGCTCAGATCCTGCTTTGCTGTGGCCGTGGTGTAGGCCAGTGGCTATAGCTCCGATTGGACCCCTAGCCTGGGAACCTCCATATGCTGCGGGTGTGGCCCTAAAAAGACCATTAAAAAAAAGAAAAAGAAGAATATATGTGGTCACCACTTTCTTTCTTTTTTTTTCTTTTCATTTTATAGCTGCAGCTGCAGCCTATGGGCCCCCAGCCCAGGGGTCACATCGGAGCTGCTGCTGCAGACTACGCCACAGCCACATCCACACCAGGTCCTTAACCCACTGAGGGAGACCAGGGATCTAAACAGCATCCTCGCAGAGGCCTCTGCAAGGAGTTGGAGTCTATGCACCAAGTGCAGCCCTGCAAGACCCTAACTAAGCTGATGGGCCCGGTCTGATGGTTCAACAAGGTCACTCTAGCTGCTGCAGGGACAATGCAGCATAGGGGTTAGGGGGGTTGCAGCAGAGAGCAGTGGGGAGGCCAGGCCAGGCACGTGATGAAGGGGGCTTAGACAAGGGTGGAAGGGAGTGAAGAGGGTGAGAAGTGATCAGAACCTACGCAATGAGCAACGGACCGCTTGGGAAGAAGGGGGTGGGCAGATCAGGCCTCTCTCCACTCCTCAGCCCCGAGCTGCACGTGGCTTTGTAGCCAAAATGCAGCCTCTGTACACTGACACCATTTAAGTCTCGGAGACGGAGTTGTGGGTGAAGAAGAAAGAACAGCATTATTGCTTTGCCAGGCAAAGGAGGATACAGCAGGCTAATGCCTCAAAACTGTGTCCTGCTTTGAGAGGGGATAGAAGGAGATTTTACAGGTTTAGCTCGGAAGATAGGGTTACTGATTAAGGTGTCTATATTATTCTCCCTCCATAGATCATTTCAGAGTTGTGGAGTTCAGCGTCATTCGGTCTGGTGATGGTTTCTGGTTGTCCTTGGGGATCGATCCTTGACCTTTTCTCTGGAAAGAAAATTGCTTACAGGGAAGAAAAGTTAGGGAGTGTTTCAATTGCAAAATGAAACACTAGGGACAATATAACTCGACCTAGAAAGTAACCGTTAGTAAAAGAAAGGAATTAAGCAAGAGGAGATCAGTTGTGAAAAGCTGGAGCCTAGGTGCAATATAACTCAAAATACAAAGTTAGTGGGCCAAGGCAGGGAGTGTAACATCATGGAGACTGTTTTAACTAGTTTTTAGCTGTAACAGTATTTCCTAATCATTAACTTTTTTTTTTTTTTTTAATAAAGAGAGTGTGCTTTTATTTTATTTGCTTTTTAGGACTGCACCTGCGTTATATGGAAGTTCCCAGGCTTCGGGTCGAATTGGAGCTGCAGCTGCCGGCCAACCCCACAGCCACAGTAATGCAGGATCCGAGCCGGGTCCACGAGACCTGATCCTTAACCCAGTGAGCTAGGCCAGGGATCCAACCTCATCCTCACGGATACTAGTCAGATTTGTTACCTCCGAGCCACAGTGGGAACTCCCTGATCATTAACTCTCGAGTCTTCTGAGACTGAGGGGGGATCTGGGAGGCTACGGAAAAGCCTTTTATTTCAAAACACAAGAACTTAGGATCTGGCACACGGTTTCACCTTCAGGCCCAGACCCAGGGAAGGGTCCTAACTCCGCACTCCGTGGAGGACGGACAGAGCAACTGCCTCACAGACACGCAACCCCACAGACCTGGGTATGAGCTCCAGATCTGCCACTAACTGCCTCTGGGCTGGCCCGGCGCTCGGGGCAGGAAGAGTCCTTATCTACAAAATGAAAACAGCTGAACCTATTTCACAGGTGAGAAAACTCTAAGAAAAGTCTCCAGCGTCTTCCGGCTGAGCGCCATCTGCGCAGGCGCAGAGGGCCGGCGGCTGCGTGGGGCTCAATGCGCGTGCGCCGGGCTCGGGCGCCTGCGCAGAGTCCCGGTCCGGCGCCGGCGGAGACCTGAGGCCCCGGGGCTGTGAGTAGCCGCGGGCGCGCGGCGGGCTGGCCCGGGGGCACGCGGCGGGACCCTCGCCATGCCGGGAATGGTGCTGTTCGGCCGGCGCTGGGCCATCGCCAGCGACGACTTGGTCTTCCCGGGGGTCTTCGAGCTGTTCCTGCGAGTGCTGTGGTGAGGACGCGGCGCGGCGCGGCGGGCGGCCGGGGCCGAGGAGGATAGAGGATAGAGGATGGAGGCGACCGAGCCGTCGGGGGCAGTGACGGTGTCGCCGGACTGCGGGCCGGAGCCTGCCCTGCCTTCTCGTGTCCGGTGGCCTCCAGCCCGAGGAGCGGGGTGCCATTCCTCTCCCCATTCATAGGTGGCATCCTGAGGCCCCGAGCAGGTGGGCCGTGCACTGGGTCACCAGGGTGGACCCCCCACCAGTTCGTCCGTGCCGCGGGGCCCGCCACCCCACCCCCTCAGCCCCTGAGTGCGGACCTGGGAGCCTCCAGGATTGCACTCCCTCGAGCTGGGAGCAGCCGCCCGCTTCACTCCCGCGTCGTGCGTGGAGCAGCACAGCCTCTCGTAGCTGCCAAATGCAGGACTGACAGTAATACCCTTCCTGCGGTTCTTAAGCCAATTACAGCCCGTTGGGGCTGAATTCCATGACGAGCACACAGGCCTAGTATTTAGCTGTAGTCCGAAAGCGTGGAATCCGTGGGAAGTAGAATTGGGTGCCTGAAGTCTGTCCGCAGAGGGTCTGAGCAAAGAGTAATACCGTTGATGTTTAAAAAAAAAAAAAGTGGAGTTCCTGTCGTGGCGCAGCGGTTAACGAATCTGACTAGGAACCATGAGGTTGCAGGTTCGATCCCTGGCCTTGCTCAGTGGGTTAAGGATCCGGCGTTGCCGTGAGCTGTGGTGTAGGTTGCAGACGTGGCTCGGATCCCGTGTTGCTGTGGCTGTGGCGAAGGCCGGCAGCTACAGCTCCTGTTAGACCCCTAGCCTGGGAACTTCCATATGCCGCGGCTGCGGCTCTACATAAAGGCAAAAAGACAAAAAAAAAAAAAAGTGAATTCGGGGAGGGGGAGAGGAATATAAAAATATGAAATGTTATGAGCTGCTTCTCAGTTGTTTCATGGTTTTCAGAGCCAGATCTTTCTGAGATCATTTCCTGTTATTATTTCTAAACACAGTCATAATATCACAAAAAATGACAAAAGCATAGAAAGTTACCCCATGGGTTCCTGCTGTGGCTTAGTGGGTTAAGAACCCGACTAGTATCTGTGAGGATACGGATTCGATCCCTGGCCTTGCTCAGGGGGTTAAGGATCTGGTGTTACTGTGAACCGTGCTGTAGGTTGCAGACACAGCCTGGATCTGGTGTTGCTGTAACTGTGGTGTAGGCCGACAGCTGTAGCTCCGATTTGGCCCCTGGCCTGGAAACTTCCATATCCTGCCGGTATGGCCCTGAAACGAAAACAAAAGTCATCCTATTCCAGTTCCCCTTCTGGCCAGTTCCATAATACGGTGTTCTTGCCAAAGGGTACTCTACTTGCTGCTGAAATTATTGTCGTAACAAGTCACCATTGCATTGCAGCGGCTGGTGCCACGTTTCACCCTTCTCACTGAGTTACAAAATATACTTATGAGTCTACAGTCCTCGTCCTTTCAAGTTTATGGTTTTCACCACAGAACTTCTCTCCGTAGCTTGGTTCCCATCCCATTGTTTTTGTACCACGGACCACAGATTGCCCTGTGTTTGTCAGCTGCCTATTAATTCACAGAAGTAAAAATTCTCTGGCCGATAGTTGAACAAGCATGTACTTGGTTGGTTTATCAGTGCCTGTCTCGGGGTTATGATGGGTCTTTGTTCCAGCAGCTCACGTTGTATTTGCTTGTTTATGGCTTTAAAGGTGTTACTGCGGGTGTAGAATGAGAACCATGATGTAAGCCTAGAAAGTATAAAACGCATTAAAAAATTTTTTTGACAAGCCATACTCTTTAGTTGACTTAGTAAATCTTCTCTTGGCAGAGGTGAAATTCTAAAGTGAACCTTGACTGCTGTGGCGCGGGTTCCAACCCTGGCCAGGAACTTCCGCATGCCCTGGGCGTGGCCATAAGTAAATAAATAAGTGAACGAATGAATAAAGTGAACCTTGCCTTGTTTTGGGAAATTTTGACTCCTTTTATTTCCTTCCATCGTGTGTTACAAAGCAGCTCCTTCTCTTCTGTTTCTGAGCCTCCCTGTTTCTCGGCAGGTGGATCGGCATCCTGGCTCTGTACCTCCAGCACAGAGGGAAGCTGGACTGTGCTGGTGGTGTCCTGCTCAGCAGTTACCTGATTGTGCTCATTGTCCTCCTGGCAGTTATCATATGCACCGTGTCAGCCATCGTGTGTGTCAGCATGAGAGGTAAAGAGTCGTCTTTTCTGTTTGACGCCTGGCTTTTTTTTGGTTAACAGCTTTATTGAGACAGAGTCCGCATATCATTACAATTCAGCCATTCACAGTGCACAGTCCAGTGATTTCTTTGGTACGTTCCCAGGGCTGTGCAGCCTCTCCCGGTCAGTCGGAGAGCATGTCATTACCCCAAGAAGAAATCCTGTACCCACTAGAAATTACTTCTCTTTTCTCCCCAGCTGCCTCAGCTCCAAGCAGGCTCTGCTGCACTTCCTGTCTGTAGGTTTCCCTGTGCTGGACATCATGTAAGTGGAATCTTCCACAGTGTGGCCTCTTGGACCAGATTCCTAAAGTTGGGACAATGGGAATTCCCTCTGTGGCTTAGCAGATTAAGGACCAGACGTTGTCTCTGTGAGGATGTGGGTTCGATCCCTGGTCTCACTCAGCGGGTTAAGGATTTGTTGTTTCAAGAAGCTGCTCTGTAGTTTGCAGATGTGGCTTGGAGCTGGCGTTACTGTGGCTGTGGCATAGGCCGGCAGCTGCAGCTCTCATTTGACCCCTAGCCCGGAACTTCCATATGCCGCAGGTGCGGCCATTAAAAAAAAAAGTTGGGATAATGTTTTCACTGTTCACCCGTGTTATAGTACGTATGGGTACTTCCTTCTTTTCACGGTTGAACAGTATTGCATGGAACGAATATACTGCATTTGCGTAACCATTAGTCAGTTGGTAGACAGTTGGGTTGTTTCCAGTTTTTGGCTGTTACAAATAATGCTGCTCTGAACATTCACGTACATGTTTTTATATAGTCACATGTTCTCATTACTCTTGTACCTAGCGGTGGGATTGCTAGACTGTAGGGTAACTCTACGTTTGATTTTCTGAGGAACTCTCAGACTGTTTTCCAAGCAGCTGCATCATTTTTCTTACCCCCGAGCAGTTTATAAAGGTTCCAGTTTCTTCACATCCTCAACAGCACTTATTTTCTGACGTTTTGATCATAGCCATCCTAATGGGTATCAGGTGGTATCTCGCTGTGGTTTTGATGTCTGTTTCCTTGATGACTGATGATACTGAGCATCTTTTCGTGTGCTCAGTAGCCATTTGTATATCATTTTAAGAGAAATGTCTATTCAGATCCTTTGCCCCATTTTTTTTTTTTGCTTTTTTTGGGGGGTTGCACCTACAGTGTATGAAAGTTCCCAGGCTAGGGGTTGAATTGGAGCTGCAGCTGCCAGACTACACTACAGCCACACCAACACCAAATCCGAGCCTCATCTGCAACCTACACCACAGCTCACGGCAATGCCAGATCCTTAATCCACTGATCGAGGCCAGGGATTGAACCCACGTCCTCATGGGTACTAGTTAGGTTTGTTACCACTGAGCTACAGTGGGAACTCCCTTTGCCCAATTTTTTTAAAAAAGTTTAATTGGGAGTTCCTGTTGTGGTGCAGCAAAAACAAATCCAACTAGCATCCATGAAGATGTGAGTTTGATCCCTGGCCTAACTCAGTGGGTCAGGGATCCAGCAGTGCAGTGAGCTGCAGTGTATGTCGCAGATGCAGCTCAGATCCTGCATTGCTGTGGCTGTGGTGTAGGCCAGCAGCTGTAGCTACAATTCAATCCTTTGCCTGGGAATTTCGATGTGCCACGGGTGCGGCCCTAAAAAGCCAAAAAAAAAAAGTCTAATTGAAGTGTAGTTGACTTACAACGATGTGTTAATTTCTGCTGTACAACAAAGTGATGCAGTTATACACATATATATACTTTCGTATTCTTTTCCATTATAGTTTATCACAGGATATTGAATCTTGTTCCCTGTCCTATATTGTAGGACCTTGCTGTTGTTCTTTTGTCTGCGGCCATGGCATGTGGAAGTTCCCAAGCCAGGGATTGAACCCATGCCACAGGAGTCACCGAAGCTATTGCAATGGCAATGCCAGATCCTTAACCCTCTGGGCCACACAGGGACTCCGGGACCATGTTGTTTATGCATTGTGTATAGAACAGTTTGCGTTGGTTAATCCCACACTCCTGACCCTCCCCCCGCCACCCTCCCCACCCTTGGTTACCACGGGTCTGCTCTGTATGTCTCCACGTCTGTTTTTGTTTCATGGACAAGTTCATTTGTGTCATATTTTAGGTTCCACGTATAAACGATATCATGTGTTATCTTTCTGACTGACTTCACTGGTGTGATGATCTCTAGATCATCCAGGTTGCTGCAAATTCCTTCACCCAATTTTAAGTGGGGTTCTTTGCCTTTTTGTTAATGAGTTGTAAGAATTACGTCTTTTCTTTTTTTTAATCTTTTTAGGGCCACACTCGAGGTATATGGAGGTTCCCAGGCTAGAGGTCAAATTGGTGCTGCAGCTGTTGGCCTACGCCACAGCTCACGGCAACGCCGAATCCTTAACTCACTGAGCGAGGCCAGGGATCGAACCCGCAACCTTATGGTTCCTAGTCGGATTCGTTTCCGCTGAACCACGATGGGAACTCCCCTACATCTCTTCCTAATGATAGTTTTTTCCATGTTCGCTTTCTGCAGATAGTCACTTAACTGGGCGCCTTCCCTGTGGGTGACGGGTTTGTAGGATGAGCTGAGCACTCAGGCGGCTAAAAGAGAAATGTGTTAGTGAGTAAAAACTCATCCGTCAGAAGCAGGGCCGCATGGCAGCCGCCATCCAGCGTGTTTCAGTGTTTTATCCCGGCTTGAATTAGGGCTTGGAGGCTCGCTTACGGGCTGTAGGTGATAAGGATGAGACTGGGAGGGGTGGCTGCTGCCCTGGGTGCCAGGATCTGGGTCTTGATGGTTGGAGCGTTAGACTGAAACCTAAAGTATGGTGGTTCTTGGGGAGAAACACAGCGAGAAATGTTTGTGGCAAATTTCACGAGAAAAAGCCCTTAGTGTTTGGATGACTGCAAAATGTGGCACCCAGCATGTACTGCAGAAACGTGTGAGGACTAGAGCTCTGTGTGTTTCAGCTCGCCTCTGAGCACATGAGGTCCGGATCAAAGAAGGTCCTAGTTGTGTGGTCTGTGTCCATCCCCAAGCCTGGATCATCACTGAGGCTGATGCTGAAGGAAAGCAGGAGGCCAGCCTGTGTACACTGTGGCTTTAGCACTATGAGATTTCTAGTGAGGTCAGCATTTCTGATGATGAGATACTTTAGCTGATACTGTTTCAGGTACAGGTTGTCTCATTTAGTTGCTCTTTCTGTTCGTGTTACATTCTGTTTAGCATACCAGGTTTACAACTCTAATAGTTGGTTCCAGTTTGAAGCAGTTAAGTGTAAGCTTCTTTTTCTTTTCTTTTCTTTTTTTTAAATGATTATTTTTTATTATAGCTGGTTTATAGTGCTCTGTCAATTTTCTACTGTACAGCAAGGTGACCCAGTCACACATACATATGTACATTCTTTTTCCTCACATCCTCCATCATGCTCCATCATAAGTGACTAACTATAGTTCCCAGAGCTATACAGCAGAATTTCATTGCTTATTCACTCCAAAGGCAAGAGAGTTACCCCATTAATCCCCACTGCATCTGTTAACCCCTGATTCCCAGTCCATCCCTCTCCCTCCCCCTCCCTTTTGGCAACCACAAATCTGTTGTCCAAGTCCATGAGTTTCTTTTCTGTGGAAAGGTTCATTTGTGCCATATATTAGACTCCAGATAAAAGTGATATCATATGGTATTTGTCTTTCTCTTTCTTGCTTCACTTGTATGAGAGTCTCTAGTTCCATCCATGTTGCTGCAAATGGCATTATTTTGTCCTTTTTCTGGCTGAGTAGTATTCCAGCTTCTTTTTCTTTGAATGTCATTCATCAATATTTTTGGTGGTGTCAGGGCCCAGTCACCCTTATGTTGGCGGAGCAGGGCACAGTCACCCCTGTGATGGGGAGCAGGGCACAGTCACCCCTGTGGTGGGGGAGCAGGGCACAGTCACCCCTGTGGTGGGGGAGCAGGGCACAGTCACCCCTGTGGTGGGGGAGCAGGACACAGTCACCCCTGTGATGGGTGGATGGCAGTATTCTTCAGACTCCCCCCCAGGCCCTTGCACGATGCCCACATCCCACATCAGAGCTCAGCAAACCGCTGCCAGTTGCGTGGGGTGTCGTGGGTGGGTTGCTTATGCAGCAGCTCCCTCCAGCCCCCCTCCCCCATCCTCACATTCCAAGTGAACGAGTCAGAGCAGCCGGCCCTCTGCCCAGCGCAGCAGCGACGCTCACTTGCTGTGGCTGGTTCGGGACTGGGCATGTGACCTGATTTGGACCGGTGAAATTCTGGGAGTCTCCAGGGAAGTTCTCAGGAATTCCTTCCTTGTCCCTCTGGGGAAGTTCCAGAAACAACACAGTGTTTTCCTCCTGGATGGCTCTGTTCGTGAGTGAGCTGCTGCATTCCTGCTGGATCTCCAGCCGCAGCCCAGGACGAGCCGAATGCAGAGGGCGGGGCCGTGAGCAGCAGCCCAGTGTGCCAGCCCTGGACCGCGTTTCCAGTGCCTCGAGTCTAGACGGGTTCTGCTTGTTTTTAAACCAGTTTGATTTGATTTTCTGATACTTGTAGCTAGAGATAAGATACCACATCAGAACTGAAAACAGTATTTCGTAAAAACATGTTAATTACCAATTTGTTTCAAATAACATCATATGCCTTACTTTATTTCTTAAAAATTTTTATTTATTTTTTTCTTTTTATGGTAGCATCTGCAGCATATGGAAGTTCCCAGGCTAGGGGTTGAATTGGAGGTGCAGGCCTAGCCATAGTGATGGCAGCACCGGAACCGAGCCACATCTGTGACTTATGCTGCAGCTTGTGGTGTCATCAGATCCTTAACCCACTGAGCAAGGCCAGGGATCGAACCCATATCCTCGGACACTGTTGGGTCCTTAACCTGCTGAGCTACAATGAAAACTCCATATGCCTTATGTTTAAGTATCATGTAAATTACAGTGAAGTATACACGATAAAGTTTAAAAAAAAAAAAAAGACAAATGGGAAGAAAATATCGTGACACATGAGACTTATAGCCAATCTCCTTAGTATAGAAGAGTTTCTACAATAAATAAGAAAAAAGCCAATAGTCAGTAGAAAAATGGGCAAGATTGCAAACGATAAAATAAATATAAACTAATTTCACATGTGTAAAAATAACGTTCAGCCTCGGAGATCACACTGTGGTGCAATGGGATTGTTGGTATCTCTGGAGCTCCGGTCACAGGTTCGGTCCCCAGCCTGGCACGGTGGCTTAGGTCGCAGCTGAAGCTTGGATTTGATCCGGCCTGGGAACGCCACATGCCGCAGGGTGGCCAGAAAAGAAAAAAAAAAACTGTTCAGCCTCAGTCACAATAAGAAAAATTCACCAAGATAATACAGTGGGTTGGTGAGGCTGTGCAGTTGTGAGACTGTTGTTTCTGGATCTTTCCTGGAGGAGCCAGGAAGCCTTCCCATAAGCTCCCTTCTGCTGTGCAGAAACAGGCAGCCTGCTTTGTTGGTAGGAATGAGTATTGATTGACTCGCTTGGAGCCCGGTTTGCCTTGTGTGTGTGAATCCGTTTTTCCCCATATATTTGCACATGTGCAGAATACTTGACGTTCATTGCAGTGTTGTCTGTAGGCATAAAAGATTGGAATAAACTCAGTGCCTGTCAGTAAGCTACTGGTTTGTTTCAGTGTCGTCCATTCATATGCTGTGCACCTGTGAAAAAGAATTAAGAGTTCCCTTGTGGCTCAGTGGGTCAGGGACCCAGTGCTGTCACAGCTGTGGTGCGGGTTTGCTCCCTGGCCCAGGAACCTCCACACGCCATGGGTACAGCCAAAGAAAAAAAAGAGAGAGAAATGCCATGTGATTGGCTAGGATAAATTCCAGTGTTTTGAGGCCCAGGACCTTGTGTGTAGCTGTGTGCTCTTTTCTCGGATGTGCTTACTGCCTTGTTTCCGTGGAGATTCTGGGAGGCTGCTCGAGCAGCTAGTGTACTTTGAGGGACGGCGCCTGAAGGGCTGGGGCTCAGCGGTGGAGAGAAGGCTTGATGTTTGCTTTATACCTCCTTGAGCTTCTTGAACTTTTCACCCTTTAACACGCATTACCTGCAGAGAAAGCCAATTTTACAGATTTTAGATTTTAGGTATATCTTTGAATAACTGTGAACATGTTGGTAAACATTGTTCCTTTTTTTTTAATTTTTATTTTATTTCTCTTTTTAGGGCTGTACCCGCAGCATATGGAGGTTTCCAGGCCAAGGGTCTAATCGGAGCTGTAGCCTACACCACAGCCACAACAATGCGGGATCTGAGCCGCACCTATGACCTACACCACAGCTCACGGCAACGCCGGATCCTTAACCCACTGAGTGAGGCCAGGGACTGAATCCAAGTCCTCATGGTTGCTGGTTGGGTTCATTAACCGCTGAGCCGTGACGGGAACTCCAAACACTGTTCCTGATACCTGGATAACTTCCACTGCTCCTTTTGTTGTGTAAGTAATTATTAATTAAGTAATAGGATAATGACTGTCATTTGATCGGGAAGACCCTATTTAGGTATCTCCTGGCTGGCACACCCCTCTGAACAAAGCACCTGCGTCTTAAGGATGCATCTGGAACAGAGACTTCAGGCATCTGTAGCCAGGAACCCCCTGCGTGGGTGTTTCCTTCTTCTCTGGCCATCACCATGGTCTCCCCTCTCTCATGGTAGGGATATGAGGACCTCCCTGATGAAATCCTACAGTTTCTGTCGCGTGGGAGGTTTAACGAGGGACGAGCCCGCCCTGGTGACAGAACGCCCTTGACGTCCAAGCTCTGCCCTTTGCCTGTTTGTTTTGGCTTCCGGGACAGCCTGCATCTGCTCTGCGTCTGTGTCCCAGGAGAAGCCTGCCGCGCGGCCAGCGGTGTTGAGTCCCGGAGGCCTGCCTGGTGAGGGACACTAGGGTCCCTTCCCAAGAGCGCGCCGCGGGCGTTGCGCCCGGGACGGAGCCTTGCTCGTTCCCTACTGGGCATCAGCTTAAGGGCACCGGCTGCAGTGGCCAGGTCCACTCCAGCAGCTCTTTACCTGCGGGAAATAAAGGTCTAAATAAAATGTGAGTGTTTTCACGGCCAGCATAACCACATAAAGAGACTTTCTCTGTATCTCAGTTCCTTTCTGGACCCTTAACCAGAACCCGCTTTCCTGCTTCCGTGTCTGCATACGAACTCCATTCCTGCAGCATCAGTGTGTGGGAGTCAGTCCTGCTGCCTGGAGCCCAGCCCTCCCGGAAGCGGGGTGTGTGCACAGACTGTTTCCTGCTTCTCTCTGGGGATGGGCTGTCATTATGGAACAACAAACTCCAAACATGGAACTGATTTTTATGTACCTGTGTTCATTGTCCCTCAGAGAGAGAGAGGGCCATTTCACTTGTCTTAAACCGTTTTGTCTTTGTGCCAAAAATGAAGCCCAATAGTGTCTATTTTATTTTTATTTAATTTTTTTAGGGCCTTACCCATGGCATATAGAGACTCCCAGGCTAGGGGTCCAACTGGAACTACAGCTGCTGTTCAACACCAAAGCCACAGCAACGCCAGATCCGAGACGCATCTGTGACCTACACCACAGCTGACAGCAATCCTGGATCCTGGAGTTCCTGCCATGGCGCAGCGGAAAAGAATCTGACTAGGAACCACGAGGTTGCGGGTTCAATCCCTGGCCTCGATCCGTGGGTTAAGGATCCGGTGTTGACGTAAGCTGTGGTGTAGGTCGCAGATGTGGCTGGTTGCTGTGCCTGTAATGTAGGCCGGCAGCTGTAGCTCCGATTCAGCCCCTAGCCTGGGAACCTCCATATGCTGCAGGAATGGCCCTAAAAAACAAAACAAACAAACAAATCCTGAATCCTTAACCCACTGAGCAAGTTAAGGATCGAACCTGTGTCCTCATGGTTACTAGTCAGATTCATTTGTGCTGAGCCACGACGGGAACTCTGAGAGTGTCTA
Source organism: Catagonus wagneri (assembly GCA_004024745.2). Classification (NCBI taxonomy): domain Eukaryota; kingdom Metazoa; phylum Chordata; class Mammalia; order Artiodactyla; family Tayassuidae; genus Catagonus; species Catagonus wagneri. The sequence goes on from PVHT021183577.1 coordinate 2,749,896, forward strand.
TTTTAAAATATGACTCTGGGCTTCTAGTAATTTCTAGGCACTGCCGGGCGGCTGGAACCGGGTAGTCCTGTGGCTGTGGCTGCTTGGGTGCTATTTAAAAAAAAAAAAAGTGACTCTGAGTAATTCATTCTAATGGAAGGTAATTTTTGGAATTTAAAAGGTATTTCTTGGAGTTTCCATGTGGCTCAGCAGGTTAAGAATCGGATGTTGTCATTACTACAGCTTGGGTCGCAGCAATGCTGTGGGTTCAGTCCTTGGCCCTGGATTTTCTGTGGGCGTGGCCGTAAATAAATAAATAAATAAAAATAAAAACAAGAGCTATTTCCTTAGCAAATTATTTTTTAGATTTTAGATTTTTTTTCAATAATTGCTTTCATTTTAATCATTTGGCCTTTTTATGTTGCTTTTATTGGGTTTATTGTACTTTTTCCCAAATGGAGAGAGTTGACATTTTACATTAAGAATCAAAGCGCGTGATTTCCCTTGTGGCGCAGTGGGTTAAATCTCCAGTGTTGTCACTGCTGTGGTGCAGGTTCGATCCCTGGCCTAGGAACTTCCACATGCCACAGGTGCAGCCCAAAAGAAAAAAAAGTAATAATAAATCACATAGGCCTCTATTGGTGCTTAGATGTGTTTTACAAACACAGTTTTTGTTTGTTTGTTTGTTTTTAGGGCTTCACCCACTGCATACGGAAGTTCCCAGGCTTGGGGTCAAATCGGAGCTGCAGCTGCCGGCCTACACCACAGGCACAGCAACACAGGATCCAAGCCACATCTGCTACCTACACCACAGCTCACAGCAATGCTGGATCCTTAACCCGCTGAGCGAGGCCAGGGATCGAACCCGCATCCTCATGGATCCTAGTTGGGTTCATTACCTCTGAGCCACAGCGGGAACTCCTACAAACACAGTTTAAATGTACCTAAGTGGCAGGCTTCTGCACATGGTCCTACACATCAGAATTGTTCCCTTCCCGAGAGCGAGGTACCCAAGGCATCAGTGAGGCAGGGCTGGGTGGTGTGGACCTGAGCTGTGTTTGAGAAAGTAGCTGCTCGGCTCCCTGAGCCTCCTTTCCCTCATCTGTCGAATGAGGTGATGACGCCGCCACCATGGCCACTGTGAAGATGAAGGAATGTGTGGTGCAGGCTGGTGGAGCTTGCTCTCCTGGCTGAGGGGACCTGGGGCCTGTGTGTATACCTGTGGGCCTGTGACAGCGCTGTCTCGGTTTGGCTGTCCCAGCCTCATGCTTCATAGCCTCCTTTTGCCCTCAGGCGTGTCCCCGTTTGGATTTTATGTGCACTGTGGTCTAAAGGGACCTCCCCGTCTCTGAGAAGGCGAGTGACCCGACTGCGTATTTTCTGTCTTTCAGGAACCATCTGTAATCCCGGACCGCGGAAATCTATGTCCAAGCTGCTCTACCTCCGCCTGGCGCTCTTTGTGCCGGAGACGGTCTGGGCCTCTCTGGGGGCCGCCTGGATAGCGGACGGTGTTCAGTGTGACAGGACAGTTGGGAATGGCATCATTGCGACCGTCGTTGTCAGGTGAGGGTTCCGTCTCTCTCACCTTCTTGTCTAAAAGGCACCCAGGTGGAAGTAAACTTACCTTCCGAGTAACTGCCGGTGGCCCAGTGTCACGCAGGCTCCGGAAAATGGAAAGTGGATCTTTCTGAGTCAATCATAAAAACGGAGTTCCCTCTGTGGTACAGCAGGTTAAGGACCCAGCGTCTCTGTGGCGGCTCGGGCTGCTGCTGAGGTGCGGGTTTAGTTCCCATCCCAGCACAGTGCGCTGTGGATCTGGCGTTGCCGCAGCTGGGGCTCAGGTTCAGTCCCTGGCCCGGGAATTCCCATGTGCTGCGGGTGCTGCCGAAAAAGGAAAAAGAAAATGTAGAGCACTGTGTGTATACAGGAGGAACAGGTCATCTCCCCTCATGCATTTACGGACGTAGTTCTTTCCTGCCTGGTCCGTTTCTCGGCATTCCCTCCTCTTACAAAAAGGAAGAGACCTGAAGACCAAAACAAAGGCAGAAACTGAAAGTAGGACGAGAAGTGTAGTGTCTGGAATTGCTGCAGAGACTAATCCACTAGGATACGGCTTTTTGCCTTTTCCAGTCACAGCCCCTTGTGCTCCAAATGCGGAAACGCGGCCTCTGGCCACCGCCCCTCCCGAGGCTCACAGTGGCGGCCGCGCGGCCCTTCCCGGCTGCCCTCCCAGGAGCACACGCACTCGGGACGCCGTGTGCATCTCGGGCCATCTAGAAATGTTGAAACCTGTGAATGAACGGAAGACCTGTCAGTGTCGGGTCACGGCAGGTTCTTTAGGCTTTACCCAGAGGAAGCCTGGGGCAGCGGGGGGTAGGCCCAGGTCGTGGTCACGGGGCTCCTGGGGCAGGTTCCAGCTGCCCCCGTGCCTAGGCTGCGGCTGCACCCGCCAGACAGCCGCCTTTTTCTTTTGTGGTCTTTGCTTTTAGGGCTCTGATCTTAGTGGGGCCTGGGTTAGCCGTGGGCCCATAAGGAACTTTCTAGAAGAAACAAGCTGCTCACCTAAGCCAGGTTCTGGGAGATCCCCATTTTCCGTAGCAGCTAAGCCGCAGTTAGAGATGCAGAAAGTGACGCCAGGGCAAGGGGCCCTCTGGGCCCGTGGTCCCCAAGCCTGTCCCCTCTGCTCTGCAGCTGGACCGTCATCGCCGCCACCGTGGCTACCATCGTCGTCGTCTTTGACCCGCTGGGGGGGAAGATGGCTCCGTATTCCCCAGCGGGTCCCAGCCACCTGGACAGCCCCGAGTCCAGCCAGCTACTTAACGGCCTCAGGACAGCAGCCACAAGCGTGTGGGAAACGAGAATTAAGTTCTTGTGCTGCTGCGTCGGGAAAGACGACCATACTCGAGTTGCTTTTTCGAGTACGGCAGAACTTTTCTCAACCTACTTTTCAGTAAGCCGAAGGGGTCTGCTGTGGTCTCCCTCCCGCTTGAGTAAACGCTCCTGCTGAGATGAGTACTCTGCCTTCTGAACCGGTCCCCCTGTTGACATAAAACGGCTCTCGGGAGTTGGTCGTCTGCAGGGAGGGGACGGGGGCGCTCCCGGGGTGGGGACGCGAGTGCCCGGGAGCCTGCACCCAGGGTCCTGCGCTCTGGTCCCATCCTCGTGTGGACGCTTGTTCGTTACGCTGTAAGATTCTGAGTTAGTCTTTAGGGACCTCGGTAATGGAACCTGTACCTTCTGAGAGCAGTTTGCCAGCTGTCTTTCCTGGTGCTCTCCCTCCAGTCATCGCGCAGCAGGTGCAGGTCCAGGCAGGGTCGGGCCCCAGGTCGGGTCAGGCCTGGGTTCCTTAGTGCTTTAGGGCGCGGCGATGGAGGTGGCGGGTTATTCCCCTGTGAGCACTGTTGCAGCGCAGAAAGCTGGCCTCATTCCAGACCCGTTTCTTCGGTGATTTGCAAACATTTGTGTTCATTCACATCACACACAGACGTGTGTGTCTTTTCATGTAATGTTCTCTGACGGGATGCTGTCGTGTTCAAAGTCATGACCAAGTGAGAGAGGTGCTTTGACACCCTCCCCACCTACCGGTCTTTTCCCGTCCTCTCCGTGGTGTCAGGCCTGTCCCGTCGAAGGCTGGCCCTGTGACCTTACACCAGCCTGAAGCAGCAGCCGCCACGTAGGGATTAGTTAAGTGTGTCCCAAGGATTAATTTTTAAAGGAGTGCTTCAGCCTCGTCTTAGGATTGTTGGAAGGAGAAGAGATTCTGGCTCTTCTTAGCGGTTGTCTTAACCCGTGTCCTGGGCAGAACCGATGGCCCGTGGCCAGGTAGCCGGCACCTGGCTACTTAGACCGAGAGTGGACCGGAAGTGCCTGGAACCGTTGGGGGTCCCTGCTGCCCGCGTCCCTCCTGAAGGGAAGGGGCAGGTCAGGCCCGGAGACGCTCTCTGCTGCTTTCCTGGTTTGAGCTTCTTGAGGTTTGCTCTGCTCAGCCGGCAAGTCCAGTCTTGCAGGTCTCTGCCGTGGACGCTCAGCAAAACCTTCTCGGTCTCCGGAGCAGCGAGTGTAAACATGGGCGAAAGTCAAACCTGACAGCAGAGAGGGCAAGCTCAACTGCGCACTCCTCCACTTGACCACGGGGGGGGAAGTAAGTTAGAAAGAGCTGAGCTTCTTGAATCGAAGCATGAAAATGGAGATCAAAAAAATGTGTATGTTCTTGGAGTTCCTGCTGCGGCGCTCTAGGATCGGTGATGTCTCTGTAGCACGAGGACCCAGGTTCAGTCCCTGGCCGGGTTAAGGGTCCAGCATCGCTGTAGCTGCGGCGTTAGGTCGCAACTCCAGCTGGATCTGATCCATGGCCCAGGAACTCCATGTACCGCAGGGCAGCCAAAAAAAAAAAAATTCTCCTGAGGGCAGGATAGTAAGAAATATGACCCTCACATGGAGTCCTAAAAGGAAAATGTGCCCTAAAACACCTTGTTACACATAACTGTACGTGCACTATGTGTGTGTTTGTGTGCGTGAACTGTTGTGAACTGTGTAAACGGGGACCCTCAGGAGCTCGTGGCCATTGCTGCTGAGACCTGTGATAAACTGTTGTGGCTTCCCACCCAGGACACAGACCTGGTGCCCAGCGACATCGCTGCGGGCCTCGCTCTTCTCCATCAGCAGCAGGACCATATCTGGATCAACCAGGAGCCTGACCAGGTGATCAGCCACTCCCCAGAGCCCTCCCAGGTGAGCCCCTGTTTCTGACATTTACACCTATTTACATATTTAAAAACAAGACAACAGTCCCCAAAAAGCAACAGTTTCAGGAGCAGTTGATGGGATTTGATTTTCATGGCTTTTGCTAGTTGGGTTTTGTTACCTGTCAGACAAGACATCACCTGGAGTTCAGGTGGAGGCAGCCCCTTCCTGGCCAGTTCACCATCCATGGTTATTTTATTCATTTTATTTCATTTCAATTTATTTCCTTTCCTTTTTTGTGTGTGTGTGTGTCTTTTTAGGGCCACACCCGCGGCATATGGAGGTTCCCAGGCTAGGGGTTGAATCGGAGCTGTAGCCACCGGCCTACACTACAGCCACAGCAATGCCAGATCTGAGCCTCGTCTGCGACCTACACCACAGCTCATGGCAACGCCAGATCCTTAACCCACTGAGCGAGGCCAGGGATCAAACCCATATCCTCATGGATACTAGTCAAGTCCACGAAGGAACTCCCAGACTTGGATGTTTTTAAAGGAGGAAATTGCACGTAGATTGTATGTCTGTCTCTGCACCTCATTGAAGCACCTCCTTCGCAGCTCATGACTGTGGTTTCGTGGAAGCTGCCGCTCTGATGCGCGCCCAGCAGGAAGTCACTGGCTTGTTTCACACGAGTCAGAGGAGTCACCTGGGATTTCTGTGGCCACCTTCTGCTGTCAGTCTGTATTTAAGGACCAGTTTTCCCAGTGGAAGTCCTCTGAGGGGTCTGTTCACTGGAGAAAGAAAAGGAAGACTCAGGAGTTTGAGTTCAGGCTTCAGATCCTGGTGGGCCATCCTCGCCAGAAAGGGGCCCCCTAAGCAGAAAGCTCTGTTCTCCTCTTACAGGAAGCTGATCTGGATGCAGAGTTGGAAAACTGCCATCACTACATGCAGTTTGCAGCCGCCGCCTACGGGTGGCCTCTCTACATATACAGAAACCCGTTTACGGGGCTCTGCAGGATCGGTGGTGACTGGTAAGTTGGCATCGTCCAGGCGTCCCTTCTTCTGGGTGTTGCTGGCTGTGGTGTCCATGCTTTATTTTCTAAAAATAATCAATTTCCCTTTTTTAAAAAAAATTCCTATTTTGAAGTATTTCAAAAACTGCAAGAGCAGCACTAAGAACTCCCATGTAGCCACTATCTAGAGTCACCAGTTGTGACTCCATGTCACATGTGCTGTATCACTCTCTCTCTATGTTTTTCCTTCTAAACTGTTGGAGATTTAGTTGCAGATATCATGCTCCTTATCTCTCATTATTTCAGCTTGAAGTTAAGAACGAGGACGTTGTGGTTTGGTTTTTTTTTGTTTTTTTTTGCTTTTTTAGGGCCATACCCAGGGCATATGGAGGTTTTCAGGCTAGGGGTTGAACTGAAGCTGTAGCTGCTGGCCTACACTACAGCCACAGCAACGCCAGATCCGAGCCGCATCTGCCACCTACACCACAGCTCACGGCCACTCCAGATCCTTAACCCACTGAGCGAGGCCAGGGATCAAACCCGCAACCTCATGATTCCTAGTTGGATTCGTTTCTGCTGAGCCACAATGGGAACTCCTAAAAACAAGGACTTTCTTTGACATGACTTGCAGTTCAGTTCTAAAATTTATCATTAATCATTAGCTATTCCAGTTTTTCCTTTTGCCCCAGTAACATCCTTTTAGCCCATTTTCTCTGGTACAGGGTCATGTGCTGCATTTGCTTGTCATGCCTCCTTAGTCTGCTCCTATTTGGAACAGTTCCGCAGTCATTTTTTATCTCTCGTGACACTGACATTTTGAAAAGGAGAGTCGGTGTTTCTTTTTTTTGGGGGGAGGGTTGGACGCACCCATGGCGTACAGAAGGTCCCAGGCCGGAGATCAAACCCACGCCATGCAGTGACAACGCCAGATCCTCAGCCTGCTGCGCCGCCAGGGAGCTCCCTAGATGTTTTGTGGGAGGGCCCTGAGTTTGCATTTCGGGTGGGTTCTTCGTGATTAGGTTTCAGGCACACACCTTTGGCAGGAATGCTCCGTGTGCGCGTCGTGCCCTCCTTGGTGCATCATGTCAGGAGGTTCATCCCATCTCTGATGATTTTAGGGGCTCTCCCATCCTCGTTTAATTTTTTGAGTAGATGAAGCTTTAACATGATTCCAAAAGTCAGGCTCTAGTGAGGAGTAGACACAGAAATGTCACTTAGGAGTTCCCGTTATGGCTCAGCGGGTTAAGAAACCAACATAGTGTCTGTGAGGATGTGGGTTCGATCCCTGGCCTCGATCGGTGGGTTAAGGATCCAGCATTGCTGCAAGCTGTGGCATAGATTGCAGACACGGCCCGGATCCTGAGTTACCGTGGCTGTGGCGTAGGCTGACGGCTGCAGCTCTGGTTCAACTCCTGGCCTGGGGACTTCCATATGGGGCAGGTGTGCACTTAAAATGAAAAAAAAAAAAAAAAAAAGGAAGTGTCACTTAAAGGCCATTATACATTAGCCAGATGGAGGAACTGTGGTAAGTGTCGGTGGGAGTCCTGATGTTTGCTGGGCAACAGGGCGGGGGGGGGGGGTCCTTTGTAAGTGGCTCCTGTGGGTACCTCCCTTAACGGCTCTGCCCCCCCTTTTTTTTGCCTTTTAGGGCCATACCTGAGACATATGGAGGTTCCCAGTTTCCCCTGTTAGGGGTCTAACAGGAGCTGTAGCCGCCGACCTACGCCACAGCCACAGCAACACGGGATCCCAGCCGCGTCTGCAACCTACACCACAGCTCACGGCAACGCCGGATCCTTAACCCACTGAGCAAGGCCAGGGGTCGAACCCACGTCTTCATGGACCCTAGTCGGGTTCGTTAACCTCTGGGCCACGACGAGAGCTCCATCTGCCCGGTTTTTAGTTGCAGAAACAGGACAACCGAGTATGACTTGGTTGGAGGTGATCAGCTCAACTGTCATTTTGGCTCCATCCTGCAGACGACAGGGCTGCAGTACCGGGACTTCATCCACGTCAGCTTCCACGACAGGGTAGAGTATCGCGAGCGGCCACACTCCTGGGTCCCGGGGTCCTTTGAGGTTCTGGTCGGGGCTGCAGACCCTCCCCCCGGGGTGTGCGCAGACGCGTGCGCAGACACAGCCCCTCCGGGATTAGCGTACTGTTTCGGGGGTGGGGCGGTCCCCGGGGCTAACACGGCGGAGCCGAAAACCCTCGCCCATCCTCAGAGAGACTGAGCTGCGTTCGTTTCACACGAGCGCACTGCGTGGAAGAGCAACGGGCTGCCCTTGGCGTTAACCCCACGCAGGGTTACGGAGCTGCGTCGCTGCTTGTGCAGTGCAGGGGCCTCTCTCCTGGGAGGGTCTCGGAATCGCAGGGCGGGGTAGGGAACCTGCAGGAGCCAGTCTGTGTGGCGTCCGGGACCCGTCCTGAGTTGCTTTGTAACCCGTCCCCCTGATGGAAGTGGGTGCTTACGGGGCCCTTAAGTGTAAGGCTTGCACTTAAGCAGAGGAGGGCTCTGGTCTTGCTCCATCCTGCGCCCCACCGCAGGGTACCAGGCTGGTGGGGACCTCACTCGCGGAGGACCCGCAGAGGGGGATGCGGACACTCCCTCCCATTGGCGGGAGCCAGCGCCTCCTGGTGGTCAGAAGCTGCCGTCTTGTGAACGTGGTCGGCTGGCCCCCCTCCCTATCAGCAGATGCTGCTCTTCCCCCCCCCCCCATTTTAGGACCACGCTGCAGTATGTGCAAGTTCCTGGGCCAGGGTCAAACTGGAGCTGCAGCTGCTGGCCTGTGCCACAGCCACAGCAACACAGGATCCGGGCCTCATCTGTGACCTACACCGTAGCTTGTGGCAATGCTGGATCCTTAATCCTCTGAGCAGGGCCAGGGACCGAACCCCAAATCCTCACAGAGACAACTTCGGGTCCTTAACCCGCTGAGCCACGTCAGGAACTCCAGCAAATGCTGCCCTCACCCACGGCCTGTATCGCAGGTGTATGAGCTTCCCTTTCTGGTGGCTCTGGACCACAAGAAGGAGTCCGTGGTGGTGGCTGTGAGAGGAACCATGTCCCTCCAGGTACGGAGCCCGGGGCCGCAGCCCTGGGAGCTGGGGGAGGAGAGGGCGGGCAGAGAGCCCAGGCGCAGGGAGCGTCGGCTTTCCTGGAGCAGAGGGCAGCTCCGCAAGTGACAGAGGGAAATGCCAAGCACGGAAAATAGGGAAGCGAGTCCAGGGTTGTGAAACAGTCCCTTTGAAAACGTAGATGATGAAGTTTTCTTTTAACTGAGAGACGGAAAAGTGGGCTCCAGCGGAGCTGGCCTCGCGCACTCCCAGTGGGCCGCTGGCTCGACTCCCCGACGCGCCTGCCTGGCCGGGCTGCCAACCTGGGTGACCCTCCCCGTGCATTTTCTGCACCCAGAGCCACAGGGAATAGTAAGTGGTGCCATCGAAAGTCAGCTACCGTTAGGTCCGCTGGAGCTCCCGTCTGGGCTCCGCGGCCCCCGCCCGCCCTCGGCCTCCCTAATCGGCTCTGCCTCTCGCCCGGCCGCTCTGTCCCGGTGCCCGGAGCCCCGCCTGTCCGTGCCCCCAGGGTCCTGCCGGGTCTCTGCCTCACGGAGGGGTTGCCTTCCGTTCTCCCCTGCTTCCCGCCCCGAGGGTGGCGGGTGGAGTCGCCCTGGTCTCCTCCACTCCCGGCTCGCAGCCCAGTTCTTTCCTCGGCCAGCGAAAGCTCCTCCCTGGGCCCCGGCCCGCGTCTGTGCTCCACTCTCCAGACCTGCCGCCCCTCGGAGCCCCCGAGGCTCCCACTGCTTTGACGACAAAGTTCGCGTTTCTTACGCGCCCTGACCCCACCTGCCTTTCCAGCTCCCAGCCGCCCTCTGCACAGGTTCCCAAGCCTGGCAGCGCCAGGGTCTCCCACGGAGCTTTGTCACTCGTGTGCGTATGGAGCCCCTCTCCGGGCAGAGGACACCCCAGCCTCCCGGGCTCTGCCCCCGTGTCCTGCTGCTCCCCCGGGCTGCTCCCCGCCTCTCCTCTGCTTCCGGAAAGCCAGCTCCTCCTCAGGACTCTGGCTCAGGCGCCGCCTCCTCCAGGAAGCCTCCCCGCCGGCAGTGCTCCCGCCTCGGAGCTGCTCTGTATGACGAGTCTCTCGACCTCCCTTAGGTTTCAGCACAGGAGCCGTGCTTTGTTCAAAGCCGGGGTGCAGGGCCCTGTGCTTCAGGGGTGCTTAGATCATGTGTGCTGCTCTGGGTCCCTCAGGAGCTCCCGGCTGCCTGGTTTCTGTCCCGAGTTCCGACGCCAGGGGTTCGGGTCTCAGCGGCCTCGCCCAGGAGCCGCCCGCCGACCCTCTTCCCATGCGTTTTGTAGGACGTCCTTACGGACCTGTCGGCTGAGAGCCAGACCCTCAACTTGGAGTGCGAGGTTCAGGACTGCTACGCACACAAGGTACGAGCCCTGGGCGCGAGGTCTGGAATGTTGCCTGAAGGAGAAACTCAAGAGGGGCAGAGTACTGTGAGTCTCTCCGTGAACACCGTCCCGCCGGGAGCACGTTGCCTCGCAGCCCAGCCCGGGGGTTACTGTTGTCAGAGGAGGAAGCAGGTTCGGAGCGATGGCGTGACTGCTGGCCCCCGGTGTAAATGCCGCAGCCGGCACCTGAAGCCTGGTGAATGCTCTTCTTGCTTCTCATGGTGAGAAGCTGTAGAGCCGCTCCCGCCCCACCCGTCCCGAGACAACCGGCGCTTCCCTGCGTGCGGCTCAGCAGGTTTCCTCCTCCGCAGATGGCCCGGGTCCTCCTTTCACTGTTACGGGGCGGGGCGGACGTCCTTCTGTCAGAAACAGGTTTACTTATTTGTTTTTTTGGACTTTTTGTCTTTTTAGGGCCGCACCCACGGCATATGGAGGTTTCCAAGCTAGAGGTCTAATCAGCTGATGCTGCCAGCCTTCGCCACAGCCACACGGGATCCGAGCCACGTCTGTGACATACGCCACAGCTCAGGGCCATGCCAGATCCTTAACCCACTGAGCAAAGCCAGGGATCGAACCTGCAACCTCATGGTTCCTAGTCGGATTCGTTAACCACTGAGCCACGACAGGAACTCCTTGGTTTTTTTTTTTTTTGAAGTTGAACCAAAACCTGACCTTGCTAGATCTCAGTTCCAAAGGCTTTAGTTCTGCTTTTGCAGGAACAGTGAGTAGCTCCTTCGTCGCTGTCACGGATTCAGAACTTGACATTTTTACATCACTTTAAAAGACCAGTCATTTATAATCACAGTCTGGCCGGCCCTGGGGACGAGGCTGAAGTAAACGGCGGGTTGTATGTACGTGTGGACTCTGTGCAGCTGTAGAAATAGCCGTAGAAATCCTCATGGCCGTGGGAAGACGTTCCTGAGGTCCTTGTTCATGGAAGTGTCTGTGCGGCCCCTGCTTCAGGCCGAGCTCGGTGTGGCGGCCGCGGCCGCGGGGGCAGCGGCAGCGCAGCAGACGCTGCAGCCCTGCGGCCCTGGCCCTCACCGCGCCTGCACTTGCAGGGGATCGCTCAGGCTGCCCGGTACGTGTGCCACCGCCTCGTCGCCGACGGGATCCTGAGCCAGGCCTTCAGCATTGCTCCTGTGAGATTCCAGTTCTTCTCCGCTTTGGTTCTCTCCGCCGTCAGCTGTTGGCTTTTATAACCGTTGCGCACTCTGCTTTTGTCCCTTAGGAATACCGGCTGGTCGTCGTGGGGCACAGCCTGGGGGCGGGCGCCGCGGCGCTGCTGGCCATCATGCTCAGAAACCAGTACCCACAGGTCCGGTGTTACGCCTTTTCCCCGCCCAGGGGGCTGCTCAGGTACTTCTTTCTTTCCTGTAAAGAGATGCTGCTTATGACTTAGAGGGTCTTTTATCAGAAATTTAGTTATACTTGCTCATCCTCAGGAGAAGTTTGTTTCAGAGCACTGTTTGGTTGAAGAAAGACTGAGAAGCTTTTGATCTAATGCTAAGATCACTTATTTTTTTTTTTTTAAACTGACGTGTAATTGACAGGTTAGTTTGAGGTGTACAACAAAGATTCAGTATTTCTATCGGAGTTCCCATCATGGCACAGCGGAAATGAATCCGACTAGTATCCGAGGATGTCGGTTCAATCCCTGGCCTCACTCATTAGATTAAGGATCCGGCGTTGCCGTGAGCTGTGGTGTAGGTCGCAGACGCGGCTCAGATCCCGTGAAGCTGCGGCTGTGGCGAAGGCCGGCGGCTACAGCTCCTGTTAGACCCCTAGCCTGGGAACCTCCATATGCCGTGGGTGCAGCCCTAGATAAGGCAAATATATATATATATATATATATATATATATATATATATATATATATATATATATATAAAACTGTCGTTATAAACTCAGGAGCTTTAACACTGTACTTGAGTAGTTGTGGTTTTTGATGTTCACGCTGCCCCACCACCAGGCTGCTCCTCCTCCTGACACAGCCTTTTAGCTTCTCCAGGCCGGGTTGCTGGGTTCAAGGGGTAGGTAGCGCAGGCGCTGTCTGTTGTCACAGTCTGCTGTGAAACTGGCTGTCGCCCGTCTCCTGATGTACATGGTGCTTCGCCGGAATCCGGCCAGACCTGCTCTAGCTGGAGTCTGTTTCTCCCCCGTCGAGGACAGAGAGCAGAGTTGACCTCTCTGAAAGCTGACCTCTCCTGACCCAGCAGTTATTTGACTTCTCTTGGAAGCTTTCCGTGGGCAATGTAATCATGAAACTTCACTGCTGTGTATTCACATTTCAGCAAGTCCCTTTACGAATACTCGAAGAGCTTCATCGTGTCGCTGGTCCTGGGCAAGGACGTCATTCCCAGGTGAGGCTGCCGGCTGCCCCGTGCGGGCGAGGGCGGGCTGCGGGCGAGGGCGGAAACACAGCCTGGTCTTGCGCTCAACAGGTTGAGCTTGACCAACCTGGAGGATCTGAAAAGGAGACTCTTGCGAGTGATCGCTCACTGCAACAAGCCCAAGGTAACTCGGGGCGAGTCGGGGTCTGTGGGGTGGGGGCCTCCCCATGTTCCTAAATTCAGAGCCTTGGAGCCCAGGGCCTTTGATGCTGTCGCTGGAAGCTCTCTTAGCCCCATGTCTGGTGTTCTCTAGGGCGCGTAAGCAGGCCAGAGCTTAAGCGAGCACAGGGAACACCGCAGTTAGAAACCACGGAGCAGCTGTCCCTGTGTGGTTCGCTTAGGCCTGTCTTGCGACCAGCAGCATCCGCACGCCTGGGTCCCAAAGCTTAGAGAGTAAGGCTGTCCGATGTGCCTGTGCTGCGGAATAGTACAGCCCATCACAGTGTACAGCACGCGTTTACAGTGGCCGGTGGAGGAAAATCCGTGACATATTGAGGTGTTTTTAAAGGGGCAGGATTGGGAGTTGCCCTTGTAGCTCATCAGGTTAAAGACTTGACTTTGCGAGGACACGGGTTCAGTGTCTGGCCTCAGTCATTGGGTTAGATCAGCTTTGCCACAGATGCAGCATAGGTGGCAGATGCAGCTCAGATCCCACGTTGCTTGTGGCTGCAGTGTAGACCACAGCTGTAGCTCCAATTCAACCCTGGCCCAGGAACTTCCACGTCACAGGTGCGGCCATAAAAAAATAAAATTTTTTTAAAGGGGCAGGGTTGATGTTCTCCTGTGGTGCAGTAAGTTAAGGACCTGGTGTTCCGGCTGTAGCTCAGGTTTGATCTCTGGCCTGGGAGCCTCTGCATGTTCGGGCGCAGCTAAAAGCAGGGTGGGGGTTGGGGAGCAGGATTTTAAATGATTCTTAGAATATAATCCATGGCAGCAGGAGGTGAGATGTAGTTTTGACCAAAAAATACACCAAAGTGTCTTTTTTAGATAATGGGATTAGAGGCAGTTTTCAGTTTTTGACTTCTTTGCTCTGTGATTTTTGTTCCTAGTTAGAAAAAATTAAATCTTCTCCTTATCAGCTACACTCCCCCAAATTTATAAAGAAAAAAATTGTAGGATCTACTGTCTTTAAGGGAAAAGCAAAGCTGGTTTACAGAATTGCTCAGAGTTCTAACGGTCTGCCTGCCTCAGGTTTTTCAATAGTTAAGTACGAGGGCCTCACTGGCCAGGGCCCCTGACCTCCGCCCCCTATGACCCCTGTTCAAGAACACAACAGGAGTTCCCGTCATGGCTCAGCAGTTAACGAATCCGACTAGGAACCATGAGGTTGCGGGTTTGATCCCTGGCCTTGCTCAGTGGGTTAGGGATCCGGCGTTGCCCTGAGCTGTGGTGTAGGTTGCAGACGCGACTCGGATCCCGCGTTGCTGTGGCGTCAGCCGGTACCTACAGCTCCTGTTAGAACCCTAGCCTGGGAACCTCCATATGCCGCGGATGCAGCCCAAGAAAAGGCAAAAAGACAACACAGCAGCGAAGTGTTCGCACTCCGGGGTCACGGCCCCAGGCACCAGGTCTCAGGGGCCCGAGAGGCTCCCAGCTGACAGTGCCGCCCCTCGGCTCTCGCCCTCAGTACAAGATCCTGCTGCGCGGGTGCTGGTATGAGCTGTTCGGAGGGAGCCCCGACCACCTTCCAACGGAGCTGGATGGGGGCGACCTGACACAGCCCCTCCTCGGGGAGCAGAGTCTGCTGACGCAGGGCTCCCCCGCCTACAGCTTCTCCAGCGAGTCCCCACTGGAGTCTCCGGCCAGGTACCCGCCCCTCTACCCTCCCGGCCGGATCATCCACCTGCAGGAAGAGGGCGCCTCCGGGAGGTGAGTGGGGCCTGCGGGGCACTCGCGCCCAGCCCGGGTCAACACCCGGGGTGACGCTTTGCTAGTTTGCCTTTTCCTTTTCAGGTTTCCTTGCTATTCTGCGGCTCACTATAGTGTGCGATGGTCACAGGAATCAGAATTCAGCAAAATAATCATCGGCCCGAAGATGCTAACAGACCACATGCCAGACATTCTGATGAGAGCCTTGGACCGCGTGGTGTCTGACAGGGCCGCCTGCGTGTCCTGTGCGGCCCAAGGAGGCTCCAGCGTGGACGTGGCCTAACTGGGCTGCTGGGTGCTGCTCCAGGCCGTGGACTCAGTGCTGAGTGAGCCCGTGACGCCAGCACCTGGGCGGTGTCCTGAAGGACTGAGCCGCCAGAGAAGTGCCTGTGAGCACCCGAGAGTCGTGGGTCAGGAGTGCGAGGTGACAGGCCTCCCTTCCCGCCAGCCTGCCCACTGGCAGGGATGCGGCAGCCACGTTCAGGGCCCTCGCACAGCCTCTTCTTCGACAAGGTCCTGTCCGAGGGCTGCGCAGACGGTCTCACATGGCACCCAGGTGTGCGCTTCCTGGCTACACGAGCTCAGGATCGGTCGCGAGGGTGCAGACGGGGCTCTCTCCTGGGGACACCGCATGAGGGCCGGCCCTGCCTCTGACTGGCAATCAAAGGAAACCAGGCTGGGGAGTGAGCGGAGACCACGGGCCCAGCCCCCAGCCCCACTGCCTGTCCCCTCCGCATGGAGTTGACAGCTCAGTTCTCCTGGGTGGTCCTGCCTCTGGGGGGTTGGCCAGTGCATGTGGGGGTGGGGGTGGGGGTAGGGCTGGAGAAATAAAGCACCTCCCGGTCACTAGCGTCTGCACAGCGATGACTGCTTCTACTGGGTACTCCTGGAAAGGCCTATTTTATGTGGCAGTTTAAACATTTTTTTTCTGTCTGCTGTAAACAACAAAGCTAAGTCTTAAGTTTTCTTGGGGCTCTGGCTAAAGACCGAAGATGGCCCAGGCATCCGATTTCACCCTGCCCCTGCAGACCCCAGAAGACGACACAGTAAAGGCATATCTGGAGAAAGCACAAGCCCCCAAGGACAGCGGAAGAGACACAGACCAGTCAGAAGGGGCTCCTAGTGAAGTGGGGAAGAAAGGACAAGAGCAGATCCAGGGCCTGGCGGCTTGAACAGCCCTGCCACCTGAGCTTTTGAAAACCTGCAAAGGACTGAGGTTCAATTCCAAACCTAACTCCCGCACACCCCCAGCAGCAGGAAGGTGAGCGAGCGCCAGTCCTGGCGTGACCTACTTGTGCGCTCAGTTTCCAGTCTGCTTTTTAGGTTTTCAACATCCAAGCACAAGCCAGGGATTGCTGGACACTTGAACGAGGGACCAAAAGAGACAGACCCTTCCTACAGCCTGGGAACAGGCAAAGTGCTGCAACCACAAAACAGATCCACCAGCCTAGAACACAATATTTAGAAGAACATCTTAAAAATTAAAATATTTTAAATTTTAATTTTTAAAATTAAAAGCATGAAAAATGAAATCAAAAGCAGCCGGGAGGAGTTCCTGTTGAGGCTCAAACAAATCTGATTAGTATCCATGACGCAGGTTCAATCCCTGGCCTCGCTTAGTGGGTTAAGTATCTAGGATCGGCGTGAGTGGCTCAGATCTGGTGTGGCTGTGGCTGTGCCGTAGGCCGGCAGCTACAGCTCTGATTCAACCCCTAGCCTGGGAACCTCCATATGCCGCAGGTGCGGCCCTAAAAAAAATGGTAAATTAGAAAACAAGGATCCAAGATGTAGGAAATAAAAGATCAACACCTAAGAGAAATGATGGTCAGAGGGTTCTGAGATGTCAGGAAAATGAGGGCTGATGAAACACGTGATACATCCAAACACCTGGACAGATGCAAGACAGCAGATGGAAAGTTCAGTTAAATTGTTAAGTTCACAGAAAAAGTAAATAAGCTATTATCCCAAAAGAAGCCACAGAAGTTGCACAAGAAAGGCAGATTCTGTTACTACAGGGCTCAGCCTTGAGGAATTATGCAACAGAAGTGAGGCCAACACTAAATGGAGGGACCAGAGAGGTGTACTGGGGACACAGCTGGGGCCAGGTTTGAATGTCGAAGGTGACAGTGGGGCCAGCTGAAACCAAAAATCCCAACCAGAGCCTCGAGAAGGAGAAAGGGGCTGGAAGTTAACCCCAGTCACCCGTGTTCGGGTCCACGGCCTGCTGCCTTGGTACAGCCGAGGCAGCGGGGTTGGGAGAGCAGCCCTGGGAGAGGGCCTGGACCCCCCGCCCCGCCCCGCCCCGTACCTTGCCCCGGGCATCTCTTCCGTCGGCTGCCCCCGAGGTGCATCCTTCAATGAGAAACCAGTGATCTGGTAAGTGACAGAAAAAAGCAAGCATGTTATTTAAACATGTGGAGACAAGTATCAAGAATTAGAAGAACACAAAATAGGTGCCTCTGGGTAGGCTGCGAGCGGCTTTCGTAACAAACCTTTGGATTTGCTTTTTAAAGTGGCTTTAAAAACAAATCCTCAAAGCGATACAACAAATTTTTACACCAATTCTAACATGAACTGTTCAGTAAAGTTCAGGGTCCTCCCTACCAAGCTGCCAGCACAGGTTCCAACACCTGCACTTTCAGCCCTGCATTCTGGCCCAAGAGGCACCCCCCTACCCCAGCGTGCTCTCACCAACATCCAGAAGGTCTGACACCCCCACACACACCGCCACTGGTGATCCATCTCCTCCCCGCAGACAGGCCGCTTCCTGTCCCCGCAGTATAAAAACACGCACTGAGAATGAGTGCCTCCAGCAACCCAGGCTTCTAGAGCACGGCAAAGGGACACACACACCGGAAGGCTGTTCCCCAAGAACTCAAGTATTACCAAGCTTATGATTCAAGGATTTATTAAGTCATAACATGCAAAACATACTGCTAATCGCATTAGCAAAAGATCAATGTAAAAACACTCCACAATTCTGCAACTGTCAATTTAAAAAATTTTGTTCTAGTGGTTGGAAGGTCCGAGCTCGTATTCTTGCCCGCGGGTGAGCTGCAGAGAACCTGGTTAGCACGAGCATGGGGTTTCGGAACCTCGGAGCCCAGAGGGACACGGGCAGGGCGGGGAGAAAGCCCGAGTGCACGCGGGTGGCCCCGGAGGGTCAGCGCTACTAGGGTGCGGCGTGGGGACGTGGCAGGACAGCGATGGTGAGGGGGTTACAGTCCATCCACAGTATTTTAAAGCTGTAAGCTGCAACACAGGGTCGTTACACCTCGTTACTGGAAAACTAAGAGAGCACTTATCAGCTTTGAATAAAGTAACATGAAAAGAGGAATGCACTTTTACTAATCTACAAAAAAATGTTTCTAATGCTTATTCAGAAAGATTTTATAATACAAGGAGGCATACTGCTCGTTAAGAAGGGATTCTATAAGAAAAGCACTAAGTTAGCAACGACGAGAATGAGCAAGTCAAAGATGAATTTAAATGCCCAGGATCAGGAAGAACGGGCAGGTGTAAGAAGAAAAACTAAAGAAAACACTTACTGATAATACCAACCTTTTTTCGTCATCTATTGCATTTGACAGAAATTAACCTTTTAAAATTTTTACCCGCGACACTTTTAATAGTTTAATTAGTACGTGTACAATGTAGTGTAAATTAACCTCCATATTTTGTCAAAATACTGTCTTCATCCTCTGATCACAAGCGTCCCCCACACTCCACCCAGTGCACCCACAGCCAGAACACTTCACTGGAGGGAACAGGCGAGTAGGAGTTGAGTTCAAAGTCTCACAAAAGCTAATACACTATTTTTTTTTAACTCACTACGAAATCAAAGGTTGATCCAGAGAGCTGAGCTGTCCATCACTCGCTAGGGCGTGCAGTACGGCGTTAGGGCGCGGACACGGGCTGCTAAATTAGGGCACTAGATGGCAACGGCTCGCCAAGGAGGCTCTACGTGCTTCACGGTGCAAACTCGTTAGCCGGCGCCGGCTTCCTAAGCACGGAAGCGGCAGTCTTCACAGACAGAGGCCTTTAATCGGCTCAGTGCTTCACGTTCTTAGCCCAGCAGCGCAACTTAGTTCACAGGGTGTTTTGGCAACTCTGAGTTTGAGCAAGAAGAGGGGCTTCTGAAAAATAAGGCTTTAAGAAAGCTTGTCATTTTAGGGCTAAACTTTAATAGAATGTGAAAGTTGAAACTCTTACACTTTAAACAGAAAAAACCTAGAAATTACTGATTGGTTCAAAACGGTTTTATGGAAAAACTAATCTGTAACAAAAACTTGGCATTGAGTGCGAAGGCTCCACTGTTTGAGCAAAGCATACAAAGGCTCCCGGGGCGGGACGGGAGGGCAGGAGGGCCCGGCGTTTACAACAGCAGGCATTTCCTCTTCCTCTTCTTGACGGGGGGCGGGCAGAGGACTGCTCGGATAGCTTCATCGAACACTGTCTTGAGGCCTCGCTGCGTGAGCGCCGAGCACTCCAGGTATTTTACAGCACCTGCCGGAACACGGCCTCTCAGCCTCGGCCTCCTGCCACCCCCTCCCCCCTGCCTGGCCCCCCCAGGTCCCCCGGACCACCCCCCAGCGGGACTCCAGCCTCCGGCGGGGCTTCCTACCAATCTCCTTGGCCATGGCCAAGCCCTGCGGGTAGGTGATGGGAGTCAGCTTCTTCTCCTTCAGTTTCTCAATCGTGTCCTTATCATCCCTGAGATCAAGTTTCGTCCCCACCAGGATGATGGGAGTGTTGGGACAATGGTGTCGCACTTCAGGGTACCACTAGGCACAGAGACAGGAGGAAAGTTACGACCCCGGCGTGAGCCGCCCTCTCTTCACTTAGAGCCACACAGGTGCCACGCTGTGTCAACAACGAGTCCCTGCATCCCCGCGGAGCCTTCCTGCAGGGGACAGCATGCTGCCCTCGGCCAAGCTCAGCCTCCAGAACCAGCAACCGCTGTGCTGTGGGACTGCAGGCAAGCCCCCAACCCCACCACCTAGTTTTTGGTTTCCGGTCAAGTTCTTAGGTCATCTCAAAACCCCTCACACATTCAAGGATGAGAAGAAAACTATCAGGACGCAGGACTCGGCTCTGCCATCAGCCCTGCCAGACGCAGCCCTGGCCGCCGCCGTCCTGCCCTCCGCGCACCAGCGATGCTGGAGCAGCGAGCCACTCGTCTGTGTCGGACTGACTCCCCAGGTGCTTCGTTACTTTAACAAGGAACCCAGCACTTCGGAATCAGACCCTGACACTTTAGAACTCTGCACACTAAAGTCACATTTCTAAAAAATGACTGCTTAAGTAAAAAACTACCTAAGCAGTAGAATTCCTAAAACCAATGTAAATAACTGAAAAGTTTCTATCAGTAAATAGCATTTTGGAGTTCCCGTCGTGGCTCAATGGTTAACAAATCCGACTAGGAACCATGAGGTCGCAGGTTCGATCCCTGGCCTTGCTCAGTGGGTTAAGGATCCGGCGTTGCCGTGAGCTGTGGTGTGGGTTGCAGATGCGGCCCAGATCCGGCGTTGCTGTGGCTGTGGCGAAGGCCGGCGCCTACAGCTCCTGTTAGACCCCTAGCCTGGGAGCCTCCATATGTCATGGGTGCGGCCCTTAAAAGACAAAAGACAAAATAAAAATAAAAAAATAAAATATCCCGCTTACCTTTGCTCGAACATTTTCAAATGACGCAGGGCTCACAAGAGAAAAGCAGATTAAGAACACGTCCTATAAAAAGAAACACAGGGAGGCGTTCAGAGAATGGTCTTGGAGTGGGGCAGTTGCTTTGCTTCCTAAATGCTGCGGGGAAAGAGCCACAGGCCCCGGCTCGTCCTGCGTACTGGCAGCCGAGGCGCGGGCCAGCCCCCGTGCCCTCTCTGGTCTAGTCAGACGCTCCCAGACCAGAACCAGCGCATGAAGAGCCAGTTAACTGGTGAGACGGGGAGTGGAGGTCAAAACACGCTCCATTACTAGAGGCTACAGACAGGCCTCTTTCCGCCACTCCAGCTCTGACTGGGAGCTTGATGCTGTTCCCACCCGGGGACAAAGTCAATGTCAAGGTGCTATGCCTGGGTTTCTTCAACACTTGGTCTCGGTTCCTCGAAAGTACAGTCAATTTAAAAACGTTATCTACAATGCTGAGGTTTTCATTACGTTCCCTATCAGAGTATTAAGTCCAAACACTTTTAGGTGGTCCCGGGGTTCCAATTACACTGCCTTTAAGGAAGGACCGGCCGTCGGGGTCCCGGGCCCGCAGGTGGGTCTCAGGTACGCGCTCACCGGGCCGCCTTCGGGAGGGAGGACAGCCTCGAGTTAAAGCAGCGTCTTGCCGGCTGTCGGGGCTTCTCAGGCCCAAGCAGGGCCTCGGGAGAGCTTGCATCTTATTGTGCAAAAAGTGAGATTTAAATGTTTACACGTAGTTTTTGGAAAAAAAAAAATAGTCCAGAGTTTCTAAAATGCTAGGTTTATAAACCACTTTCCCGGAAAAGGGCAATGACACTGCTTTGTGAAATGCACACACTTCCCAACTAACGCTTTCAATCCTCTGCTGACACCCGGACCCGAAAGGGAAGCACCCTCCCACGCGACAGCTTTCTGTGAATGACATTAAACGTGAGCGCGTGCACAAGCTCGCCCAGGAATCACCGCGGCCTCTGGCACCGAGCTGATCACGTCTCCAAACAGCCCCGGGTGAGCTCAGCAGCGCACAGCCAGCCCCAGACAGGCCCGCACCCGACACCAGAGCCAGAGAAGGGCCGGCAGCGTGGTTAGTCCCGCTTCCGCCAAGCACGTGGCCGGGGCGGCAGCCTGGAGAGGGGCCCGCTCACCAAAGCCCCCGTGCCCTGGGAGGGGGGAGGAAAGCAGCTCGGGAACTGCTCTGATTCAGGCCCGCAGGTCGCCTGCCGGGCTCCAATGAAAGCATGTTTCATCGAGCACGACTTCAACCTCGAGTGCCTGAGAGGTCAGACCCTCCAGGACCGTGAGGCTCAACAGGAAATCCTGGGAAAACTATGGGAAACGAGAGAAGAGATCAAGCTTGAAGCTGAAGTCGACTGAAAGTTTTACATACGGCAAGCGGCTTGTCTTTGCCCCTGGAGGGTCTATCCTTACCGTGCGCCTCTCCGACCTAGTAACGCACGAGAACGTGGTCTGAGTTCAGGAAAAACTGAGAGCGGCCAACATAACCCCTCACCCATCCTCCATCGGAGCTGGGTCTCAGCCCCCGGGAGCTGCGAGCAGATGCCGCCCGAGCGGGTCTGCATCACTGAATCACTCCACCAACCTGGCCGCGGAGCACGAGGGGCCCCAAAGGTCACCGGCGGTGGGGACACCGGTCGGGCAGACCCTGGGGAGCAGACAGAGCGGCCTCCTCCCTCAGCCCCCACAGCCGGCTCCCTTCCCGGCAGAATGACGAGGTGCCCGCGAAGCCGGCTCTGGACCGGAAAGGACTGTCATTCCCTCAGCAAGGCAGCCGGCACCGTTCCAAGCTCTCCCGCAATTTGTCCGACCCCAGGCCAGCTGAGGCCGGCAGGAAAGGGGCCCGTCTGCACAGCAGGCCTCCGGGTCGGGGCTGCCTGGGAAGGCGGCCAGGCCGGAGCTGTGACCACGAGTCTGCGGGGCAGCCAGGCTGGGGGCGCGGCGCGGACGTGTCGCTGCACCGGGACCCACGGCCCCAGCCCACCCCCACCGTGCGTCTGGAGGAGGCCCCCCCAGAAGTGGCAGCATTTCCAGTGTTTATCACAATGCTTTCAATTCACTCCTTTGTTCCAATAAAAACTGAAAGACTAGCTCTTCCAGCAACAGAGAATCTGGAGTTCTAAGAATCAAGAGAAAGACAGGTGAGTCAATTATTTTAATTTCATCTCACTCAAGCTTTTCCGCTTTACAATTCAAAGTGAATAATATTAAAGTCTCTGTAACTATCCTAATGGCACCTATAGGCTGTTTTTTAATAGACACTTGAAAACTAAAGTATGGAGCTCCTGTCATGGTGCAGCAGAAATGAACCCGACCAGGAACCGTGAGGTTGCGGGTTCGATCCGTGGCCTCGCTCAGTGGGATAAGGATCCGGCGTTGCTGTGGTGTGGATCCCAGATGTGGCTCGGCTCCCGCGTTGCTGTAGTGTAGGCCGCTCCGATTCACCTGGGAACCTCCATATGCCGCTGGTGCAGCCCTAAAAAGACAAAATAAATAAAAATAAATAAAAACTGAAGTGTAACTGATTTACAATACGCCAATTTGTGCTGTACGGCAAATGACTCAGCCATATATACTTTTTCTAAAATAATTATCTCCCAGCATGGTCTGTCCCAGGAGATTAGCTGTAGTTCCCGTGCATAGAGCAGGACCTCGCTCACGCTCACCCATCCTAAACGGGACGCTCTGCACCTCCTACCCAACTCCCGTCCGTCCCACTCCTCCCCCGCCCCCTTGGCAGCCACAAGTCTGTCCTCTAGGTCTGTGAGTCTGTTTCTGTTCTGTAGATAGGTTCATTTATGCCATATTTCAGATTCCACATACATGTGATATCAAACGGTATTTGTGTTTCTCTTTCTTACTTCACTTATGTGTGATGACAATCTCTAGGTTCAACCATGTTGCTGCAAGTGGCTTTTTATGGCTGAGTAGTACTCCACTGCGTAGATATACATCTTCTCAATCCATTCATCTGCTGATGGACACTAAGGTTGTTTCCGTGTCTCAGCTACTGTGCATATAGTGCTGCTATGAACATAGGGGTGAGTATCTTTTTCAGTGAAAGCTTTGTCTGGATAAATGCCCAGGAGTGGGATTGCTGGGTCATATGATAGTTCTATATTTGGTTTTCTGAGGACCCTCCATGCTGTTTCCCATAGTGGTTGTGCCAATTTACATTCCCACCAACAGTGCAGGAGGGTTCCCTTTTCTCCACACCCTCTCCAGCATTTGTTGTCTGTAGACCCTCTAAAGATGGCCATTCTGACAGCTGTGAGGCGTACCTCACTGCAGTTTTGATCTGCATTTCTCTAACATTAGCGATGCCGAGCGTCTTTTCATGTGCCTACTGGCCGTCCTTATGTATTCGCAGAAACAACTATCTAGGTCCTCTGCCCACTTTTCAGTTGGGTTGTTTGCTTTTCTGTTGTTCAGCTGTAGGAGTTTGTATTTTTTGGAAATTAAGTCCTTGTCAGTTGCACCGTTTGCAAATATTTTTTTCCCATTCTGTAGACTGTCTTTTCATTTTGTTTTTCGTTTTTCTCTTTTCTTGGCTACCCCATGGCATATGGAGTTCCCAGGCCAGGAATCAGATCCAAGCCACAGTGGCAACCTATACCGCAGCTGTGGCAATGCTGGATCCTGTAACCTACTGTGCCGGGCCAGGGACCGAACCTGCATCCCGGGGCTGCAGAGACACCAATGACCCCATTATGCCACAGCAGGAACGCCCTCATTTTGTTTGCGGTTTCCTTTTCTGTGACCTATGGGCTATTTTTGAAGCTTTGTCCTCCCAAGGCCTTGACGTGGTGCCAAAACTTCATCATGATACAGGGACTCGGGGATCAGCCACAAAACGCAGCTTCAAAATATCCTGTAACCACATCTGGGCCTCCTTTTTCCATTTTTAAGAACATCTTTTTTGGTGGAGAAGAAACATACTTTCTGTCCCCCGTTAGCATTCTGCCATCTGTCCGCTCCTCCCTCCTTCGTCTTCCTCAGCCGGAAGGCAGCTTTAAGAAAACCCTTCCAGTGCTTCTGGCGCCCGCTCCTCCCAAGCACGCCCCCCCCCCCGCCTCTGCTCTCGAGGGGACGGGCCAGCGCCTGCTGCTGGGTCCGCTGTCACTCCCACGCTCGGAGCTCCAGCACCGCCTCTCAGCCCTCTTCACAGGGTCACACGCATGTCCTGAGCGGTCATCCTGCTCCCGGGTCTGGACGCTACTGTCCTTCCGTGGGCTGCGCCCTCTCCCCACACCAGGCACCCATGGAGCCCTCGCCAACCTCCTGTACCCAGGTCCCGCGGGTCGCACACGGACAGTGGCCCTCGGCGCCGCCCCCACCCGCCTGTCAGTGGAGCCATCACAGAAGACCTGCATGGCTGGACCCCCCCACCCCAAAGACACCATCATTTCGCTGCCTTTCATTTTATTCTCAAGTACCTTTTTTTTTTTTTGTCTTTTTAGGGCCACACCTGCGGCATATGGAGGTTCCCAGGCTAGGGGTCTAATCGGAGCTGTAGCCACCGGCCTACACCACAGCCACAGCAACTAAGGATCTAAGTCGTGTCTGCGATCCACACCACAGCTCACAGCAACGCCAGATCCTTAACCCACTGAGCAAGGCCAGGGATCAAACCCTCAGCCTCATGGTTCTTATCAGATTCGTTTTGGCTGCGCCTCGATGGGAACCCCTTAGAGTACTTTTTAATTCTGGCAGTCTATGAACCAGGGAAAGGACCAGGAGGCACACACTTGGCAGAGAAAAACAGCTGCATCACCATGGTGCCGCTAAGGGCACGAGCTTGGCAAAGAGCCACGGCCCCTGACCCCTGGGGGCCGCCTGGCACTTCCCTGCCCCATGGAGGGTGGCAACCCCCAGAACACCGAGCCCCCAAAGTAAGGAACAAGCAGAAGACCACTTCAGTCTTGTCTAAAGCAAACACAAAGTCACTGTGCAAACTGCAAAAACACCAAAGTCCCCTCACCCACCAAGGCCATGTGACTACGTCTGCACCAATCACGGCCTGGCCTCACTTCATCCCCGCCTTCCAGGTGCGGTTTATTAAAACACCCATGGAACTAACCTGTTTCCAAGCAGCATCCAACCCTCTGCAAGTCCCCACTTCCTCGAGCCCGCTCCCAAATCGCCCCGCTCGGGCCAAACCCCACCCCAGGGCCCCGGTGTGGGTCTCTCACCGGCAGAGTGACCAGGCCAAGTCTGTGTGACCACCGACCGCTGTGTTCCCCTATCAGGGCTCGAAACTTTTTGAAAACCAAAACAGCCAAGCTTAACACTGGTTTCCCACCTGAAGTCACAGCAGGCTAGTCAGAGCATACACTGAAGTGACAGGGCTGGCGACACTCTGTCCCAGCTGATGGAGTACAGGACCTGTCACAGATACTGCCACTGACACCACTGAGTCCTGGGACAAGCCGGCCAACGCAAGTGATCAGACTCAACGTTAAATGACCGCAGGAAACACAAGTCTCTTTTAAGGGGCCGAGACCTAAAAGGGGCGGAGCTCTGGGGGCGCAGGAGTGGGCGAGGCACGTCAACAGGCCTGCAGACAGAGCCGAAGCAGAGACCAGCTGCCCCATGGCAGCTAAGAGAACCTCCCCATCTCAAAGGAATCCAGGCAGGCTCGGCGCTGGCTGCTGCTTGAATGTGCCCCCCTCTTCGCCCCTAAGCACCCACCCATGCCCCCTAAGCCGGTACATGGGGTGCTACACTGTACAGTTCGGGTCCTTGACAGGAAGCGGTCTGCCGCCCTCCCGGACGGCTCCCGAGAGGCTGAGGTCCCCGCCCCAGAAGGACAGCGCCCTCGTGGATCTCAGGTCTCACACGCCAGCTTGATCCACCCGCTATCTACGGGCTCCTTGGCATACGAAGTGGGAGACCTGCCAAGTCACCTTGGACTTGGCGCCAGTGACTGCCCCGGAGAAAGAGGCCACACCCTGCCCTGGACCCAAGTCACCGGAGGTGGTTCTCATTTCTCAGAAGTGACACGCCACCCTTCCAGACCATCCAGGCGCTCGGAGACCCCGGCCCTACTGGTCAAGGGAAATCTCTCTGAAATACGGAATCAGCAAGAACCACTGGCTAGAGAAGAGTCTCCTAGACATGCTGAAGAATTCGAACCATTGGGTATTTTTAATATGTAATCACAATTAATTTATACCCAACGATCAACTGAGAAGCTAGCCAGTTCAAGCCTCTGCTTTTATGGTTTTGGTCTTTATTTGCTCTGTTACCGGACTTCAGTTAAAGGACCCTCAGCAAAAACCTACAGCTCAAAGAAACTGTATTTGGCAATTCCTCTAGCAGAAAGCAAATGGAAGAGACGATGACTTCTGCTTGAAAAAGCTATTTTACAAAATCAAAAAAAAAAAAAAAAAAGACTTTGGTGTAGACTGATTGGTTCTATTCCCTCACTACCCTGCCCCCCACCCAAGTCCAAGGGTCAAGGCCTGCCTTCTCTTCTCCAGCCTACAACTCCCACCCATCTGGGCTCGCCGGGAACCACGCTGCTCCCCAGATCTCCCAGCCCAGGCACACAAACCCCAGGGAGAGTCCCCAGCACTGACCCGCCT
The DNA here is from genome assembly GCA_004024745.2 of Catagonus wagneri. NCBI lineage: Eukaryota > Metazoa > Chordata > Mammalia > Artiodactyla > Tayassuidae > Catagonus > Catagonus wagneri. The sequence continues at coordinate 2,776,575 of PVHT021183577.1, forward strand.
GGGTCTGCGCTACCTGCTCTGGACACAAACTCATCTAACCCGACAGGTGAAGAGGCCTGTCCCACAGCCCAGCCAGCAGGGGACGGCAGGATGGGAACCCAAGGAACCTGATCCACTGCCTCTGGGGGAACTGGTCAGCTGGCCACTAAGTCTCTAAAGTTGTTTTAATAAACACTTTTTTTTTGGCCTCTCTATGGCATGGGGAGCTCCCAGGCCAGGAATCAGATCCGAGCCGCAGATGCGACCTAAGCAGCAGCCGCGGCAACACCAGATCCTTAACCCAGTGAGCTGGGCCCGGGATCGAACCCGTGTCCCAGCCCTTCCAAAAGGCTGCAGATCCCGTCTCGCTATAGCGGGAGCTCCAAGAAACACTTTTAAAACAAAGAACAAACACTTAACAAAAGGCAAGTGATACAAGTTAGACAAATGCTTAAAAAAAAGTGGCTTCTGGTGTTTCTGCTGTGGTGCACTGGGGTAAGAATCCAAATGTAGCAGCTTGGGTTGCTGTGGAGGCACGGGTTCAATCCCCAGCCAGATGCAGTGGGTTAAAGGATCTGGCATTGCCACAGCTGCAGCTAGGATTCAATCCCTGGCACAGGAACTTCCATATCCAAGGGTGCAGCCATAAAAAAAGAAAAAATGGCTTTTAACCGTGTGTTCACCAGCTACTGCTCTTATTAGCTTTGGTAAGTCGACCATTTAGTTACCTGAGGTAGAAGCAAATCCAGTCTAAAGGTTTTCCTGCCTAGACACAGTGGACACATTTTTATAAAACCGAAACTCCAGGAGTTCCTGTCGTGGCTCACTGGGTTACGGACTCCACTAGCATCCATGAGGACACAGGCTCGATCCCTGGCCACACTCAGTGGGTTAAGGAGCCGGTGTTGCTGTGAGCTGCAGTGTAGGTCACAGACGTGGCTTGGATCTTGCGTTGCTGTGGCTGTGGCATAGGCCCGAGGCTGCAGCTCTGATTCAACCCCTAGCCTGGAAAATTCCATACGCCAAAGGTGCAGCCCTAAAAAGACAAAAAACAGAACACAACAAAAAACCGTGAAACTTCAATGAACAAATTTAGGTACTAACACCATAAAAAATGTACATGTATTTTACAGAAAAACAGTATTAAACCTTTGCGATTAGTTACAAACCTGACTTACAGAAACCTTGATCTTAACTGCTTAATTTGATCCTGCGGAATACCAACTGTCACTCTGGAGCTCCCCTTGTGGCTCAGTGGAAACAAAGCTGATTAGTATTCATGAGGACGCAGGTTCAATCCCTGGCCTTGCTCAGTGGATTAAGGATCCAGAATTGCCATGAGCTGTGGTGTAGGTCACAGACGTGGCTCGGATCCCGCGTTGCTGTGGCTGTGGCTGCAATTCAACCCCTAGCCTGGGAACCTCCATATGCTTACAGGTACGTCCCTAAAGACACGCGCGCGCGCACACACACACCTCACTCTGGAAACTAATTGCTTCTAAAACTGGTTTGCAAAAACAAACCAGTACCTATGTCACATGGCTGTCCCAAAACTACATCAAAGAATGTAAAATGCACACTGCCATAGTCAACAACTGGTAACACCCAAAAAATTAAACAACACTCTGGTCTGCATCCAGGGAGATATTCACTGTGGAACCGGTTTCATGTTGTTATTTACTAGATATACCCAAGACCGCAATATCAGCAAACCCAAAGGTGATATGAATTAATCAATCAGGAATTGTCTACTTTAAAGGACACACTGAAAGGCAGTCATCTCCTTACCGTCTGCGGGTAGGACAGGGGGCGTAGCCGGTCATAGTCCTCTTGTCCAGCCGTGTCCCACAAGCCCAGATTCACCGGTTTTCCATCCACCATAACATTGGCAGAATAGTTGTCAAAGCTGCAGAAGAAAGTGTAAACAATTCGTTGTTAGCCTTGGGAAAGGCCCAGGCCAGGGCTGCAGAGGCGGTAGGGGGCAGGCGGGAGAGACCTGGAGGCCCGCAGGCGCCGGCCCCGAGGGGAGGCCCTCCCGGCTGCGAGGTGGGGGTGAGGGGAGCTGGAACGTCAGGGAAACGCGTGCACAAGTCTGGGCAACAAGAACAAACCACTACAGCCAACCGAAACAAGGCGCTGCCAGCAATAAAAACCTGCTTGGGGGAGTTCCCGCTGTGGCTCAGGGGGTTAAGAGTACGACTAGTATCCATGAGGATGTGAGTTCGATCCCTGGCCTTGCTCGGTGGGTTAAGGACCCGGCAGCAGCAGCTCCAATTCAACCCCGAGCCAGGGAACTTCCGGATGCCTCAGGTGCAGCCCTAAAAAGCAAAGTAAATAAGTAAATAAATAAGTATAAAAACCTGCTTGCCTGAAGTGAAGAAAGCATTAAAGTTTTTCTCCCAGGAAGAAAAAAACTATAAAATTAGTTCCTCTTTCACACCCCACTTGTGGAGTTGCTAAGTTTGTGTGACTCACTCTCGGGAAGGGCAAGGCACCAGGGCCGCTTGGGCCGTGCTGGCAGTGCTTCCAGAAGCCACCGGGAGGAGCTGCTTATCAGGGGGCCTCGGTCGGGGAGGGGTAGCACAAAGCAAACCTGATGTGAGCTGCTGCAAGGCAACGTTTTCAGAGTGTGGGCGCCAGACTACACAGGTCTGTAAATTAATCTGAGGTTGCTACACTCAAGTTAACAACAAGCAGCGGTTCAGAACGTCTACAGACTGATACGGTGGAAATAAAGTTGACACTAGAAATTATGAGTACCAGGGCATGACTAAATGTTTTAAAAAATAACGAGAACCATGGAGTAGTTTATTAAAAAGCATCTCTCATCACAATTTAAACCAGGGAAACCTGCTGTACAGCACAGGGGACTGTATCTTGTCACCTGTGATGGAACATGATGGAGGATAAGGTGAGAAAAAATGTATATACATATGACTGGGTCACTGCTATACAGCAGAAAATAACAGAACACTGTAAATCAACTATGGCAAAAAAATAAAAAATAAAAACCTAGAAAAAAAATTTAATAAATAAATAAACCAGGGCAAGTACTGAGCCCTGAGTTGTAAGAACACAAAACATAAGCTTTAAAAATAAAATTCCAGAATTAATTTTTCCATACTTAAGACTAAACCTTAGGATCTTTGTGGCAGCAAAGCCACGGTCTGAGTAGGTTCCAGTGTGATTTGTAAGTTAATGACCAAGCCCGCTTTCACAGAGGAAAGTGCTATGTGCTTCTGGTTTGGTGGGAAGAGAACAGACCATGCGATAAATGCTACTATGACTTTTTTTAGGAGTCTCGGCTACACGGGGCTCCTGGGCAACCCCAACATCAGAACAGCACTTTTCCATCCGAGCCAGTTCCGCTGCCAGGAGGGAACCAGCAGCTCGGCAGCCGGCTCCGGCCCCCCACACCCCCACCCGACACGCACGCGCACGTGCACACACACACACACACACACCCTGGTTTCAATACCCAAGCCCAATAACTCAACAGTGACAAGCAACCATCGGGTTGCTTGCCAGAAAAGGCCAATTAAAACATAATGGAGTATTTTGTTCCAGTTCCTTGACCCTTCACACAAAGAGCCCAGAAGGCCAAATTTATCTGAAACTCTTACATTATCCAGTCTCTGTGCTTCATGGTTGGTTTAACTTTCATTTCCTGAATATCTAAAAATCAATTAAGAAAGCTGAGTGTTTTCATCACTGTGCAGAAACTTTATATTAGAGTAGGTATTTTTTAAAAGCCCAAATGCCTTATAATTAGACCTCAGTGAATGAAAGGAAAACTAATCCCATCCGTTCGCATAAGGATTAAGAAAGGCCCAGCAAAACAAGTCAGTGGCGTCCAGAAAGCCCGTGACAGACACCCTGGGCCCTCGGGTACTTACACGGTGGGGATGTACTCGCCGGGAAAGGCATTGGTCGTGTAACTGATCAGGAGGCAGGTCTTACCTACAGCTCTGAAGAGACAGAAAAAAAAAAATGGTGTAAATTGCTTAGTCAACGTGAATGCAATCCTGGCGTTCACCATTCGGTGAAAATATTTTATAGGAAAATCAAAGTATACACAGCATTAAAGAAAAGAGGTTCTGTACCCTTTTACTTAACGCTAAACATATTTTTATCCTGAAATGCAGAACCCCTCAGAAAGGCTGAGTCCGAAGGCTTCACACCCTGTTTCAGTGAGAGGAATTAGCACTAGCAGTCAAACAGTTGTTAATTAAAAGCTCAGTTTCAAGAGAAATAGTATTTTTCAATCCAAAGTCTCTTCTGTGAACATCTCCTAGCAGGCTTTCATCCAAGAATCTTCGGTTCCATCGTCAAGTCTTTCTGATGAACGCTAACGTGCAAGCACGGCTTTCCTCTCCAATTCCCACTTCGCTGCTAAGTAATACATTTCCAGCGTCGAATCCCACCCCTTCCTAAAGCCCCCCCTCTAGCATCGGCAAACCTGTTCTCCTTTGAGGCTTAGTCACTAACCACCCTCAACTGCTCCCACTGGGATTCACCTGCATTCAACCTGCCAGCCACCCAGCCCGACCCTCACTTATCACCAGAAAGGTTTGGAGCAGCTAAGACACTCAATTCCAGACACAGTCACTAGTCAATGGCTAAGGGGTGCTGGAGGAAATCTCCCCCACAGCTGCAAAGACGAGAAAGAGGGAAGAGTACAGAAACACTCCCAGGACAGAAGGGCTTCCTGCATAGCTGGGAGTGGGTTTGCTGCGCCAGGGTGGTGGCTGAAAAGTCTCCCAACCAAGTTCTCTTGTGGCTCAGTGGGTTAAGGATCAGGTGTTGTCACTGCAGAGGCTTGGGTCGCTGCTATAGCTTAGGTTCAATCCCTGGCCCCGGAACCTACAAGTGCTGTAGGCGTGGCCAAAAAAAAAGTCTCGAAACCACTTGGGAGATAAATTTCTCCAAGGGAATTACCACCTAAAAATTAAGAATGATCACTGCACCATTAGCGAAAACAGTCTACAAATTTTACGACACAGACAGGGTGACTTCCAGGGCTTCTCAGAGTCCCTGCCCTCCCAAGGTTTAGCAAGCGCTCCTTAGGTGAGCCCACGCCCTGTCTTCCATAGGCTCACCAAGGTCATGTGACACAGTAGAATCCTGAGCTGAAAAATTTTGTCATCCGATCTTAACTATTATAAATCAGGACTCGCCATAAAGAAGTTAAGCGCTTTTCTATTTTGCACTCTTAGCTTAAGGCAAACAACCTCTCAACAAGGGCAGATTACAGGCCCCTGCAGTCTTGCCAAGCCTTGTTTCACTCCTAACGTTATCAAGGGTTTAACACAGTTGGAACTTCCCCACCCCAAAGACCTCACAGTCAAACGTGACATCAGCAGGAGCTGGCTTCCAGCTCCTAAAGGCTTTCTAAGCAGAAATGACTCACTGGCCATACATTTTGTTAAAGGCGTAGAATGTTAAAAACAAAAAAGGTAACAACAACAACAAAAAGACATAACTTGAATGACGAGGCGGCTAAGATCTGAAGTCACTGCCCTGACTGTACAACCCAGGGTCTGCTCGACCACCTAAGGCTTAAATGTTTTAAGTTTCTTTTTCTTTCTTTTTGTTAAATGTTTTAAGTTTCAATCAGCTTCCTTATGCTTCAGTTTCCTCAACTGTAAGACAGACGCGAAACTACCAACTCATCACAAAACTACTGTGAGCATTAATTCAATTTCAGCCTAAGCCAGCAAACCGGATGCCATGCAGGAAGCACACTAGGTGCTAAAGATGCTGCAACGAACAAGAGCTCATGGAACTTAGCAGTCAGCAAACTAAAACATGCAGCCATTACATGAAATTACAGGTATGCTAAGTGTGAGGGTGGGGTGTGTAGGTGTTTGTTTTGTTTTTTGTTTTTTTTTTTTTGGCCACAGTATGCGTGCTGTGGGATCTCAGTTCCCAAACCAGGGACTGAGCCTGGGCTGCAGCCGTGAAAGTACCAGAGTCCTAACCGCTAGACCAACAGGGAACTCGGTCATGTCATTACAGATGCGCTGCACACACAGCAAAGCGGTCTAACCTAGTCTTAGAGGCACAGGAGGCTGCAGCGTCCCTGAGACTTATGAGCAGTGGGTGGGGGACACGGTAGGGAGGAACATTCTAGGCAAAACAACAACATATGTGGAGGCCCAGACTAAAAGAAGCCAGTACAACTGAGGAAAGAAAGAAGGGGAAAGTGGCAGAGGAAAATCTAAAGAGTTGTCATCTCTTCTCGTTAAAGGACCTGGAACTTGATCTTACTTGGGAACTAACAGAAGATTTTTAGTTGCCAAGAAACCATCAGATTTGCATTTTTAGAAGAAGCCTCCGACAGTGGTGTGTAAAGAGGGCTGAAGAAGCTTGAGATGAGAGGCGGAAAACGAGGAAGCAGCTGTTGCTGAGTTCCCAGAACAACCGCTGGGGCTGGACCACGGAGGGGACCTCAGGGTACAAGCAGGTGGGACAGTCTAAGAGCCCCCAGGACGTGGGGCAGGACCAGCAGAACAAGCCCCGCTCGGCCAGCGCTGGACGTGGCAGCTGAGGGAGAGCGGACGGATTCTCTCTTCAAAATTTAAAATGCTGCTGTGTAAAAATATTAATAGCTATTACCTCTTCATGTCAAAGACAAGCGGCTATAAAGCTTTACTTGTTAAAACGCCAGAGCAGCACCCCAAGGCCCTGCTCAAGTCTCTCCTCTCCGGACCAGGAACAAAACCACAACTATAAATACCACCAAGTGTGTTTTAAATGCTCTAAAATTTCTTTTCCTGAAACTTCACCTTCAGCTGAGGAGTCATCTTTTGAAAGGTTTAACTTGAGAGGAATTGATAGTAACTGAAATTGAAATTTTTTTTTTTTTTTTTGGTCTTTCTGTCCTTTTATGGCCGCACCCACGGCATATGGAGGTTCCCAGGCTAGGGGTCTAATTGGAGCTGTAGCCACCGGCCTATGCCACAGCCACAGCAATACCACATCCAAGCCGTGTGTGCGACCTACACCACAGCTCACGGCAACGCTGGACCCTTAACCCACTGAGCGAGGCCAGGGATCGAACCCACAACCTCATGGTTCCTAGTCGGATTCGTTTCCACTGAGCCACGAAGGGAACTCCTTAACAGAGATTTTAAGAAGGGATTATTTACCTCCCGTTAGTGTATTTATTCACTCCTTTTAAACACACTCCACAGATAAATGTTAGAGGCCAAAGTCAACACACTCTTCCCCGCAGGAAGAATGGGAGCAGCATTTGGTCAGTCTTGATCAACGCTGCTGCAGAATTTCTGGAAGTTACTACTTACTTGCTTTGGAATTTCCAATTCTATATATTTAACTGTTCAGTTCAACCTTTTTAATCTTTGAAAGATGCTGTAACTCTAGAAAGTGAACATGAGGAGTTCCTGTTGTGGCACAGCAGAAAAGAATCGGACTAGGAACCATGAGGTTGAGGGTTCGATCCCTGACCTCGTTCAGTGGGTTAAGGATCCGGCATTGCCGTGAGCTGTGGTGTAGGTCGCAGACACAGCTCGGATCCTGTGTGGCTGTGGCTGTGGTGTAGGCTCGCAAAAAAAAAAGTGAACATGAGTTGACTAGAAGAAAGTTTACACAAGTACATCTTTTAACCCGTTTCTCCTGCTCTATCCTGTAGAAATAATCAAGACCAAAGATAGTTACCTATGTTCCTACTAAGTCTTTTATTTTTCCATTAGGAAAACCTCAAGGAAAACTTTTCCTTAAAAATTTTTTGGCAAACTTCGGTGTTTCTTCCTGAAATCTATAAACCAAAACCTAAGAGCTAATATCAATAAATCTAGAAACACTGACAATTTCTTCATGTTAAAAAACAGACTCAGGAAACTCAAAAATAAGAACGCTCTGCATTGCCTTTAAAAAGAAAAAAAGGATAGGAGTTTCCAGCGGAAACGAATCCGTGAAGACACAGTTTTGATCCCTGGCCTCACTCAGTGGGTAAAGGATCCCGAGTTGCCGTGAGCTGTGGTGTAGGCTGCAGACGCGGCTCGGATCCCGCGTTGCTGTGGCTGTGGTGTAGGCCGGCAGTTATAGCTCCTATTTACCCCTAGCCTGGGAACCTCCATTTGCCGCGAGTGCAGCCCTAAAAGTAATAAAGAAAGAAAAAAAAGATAAATTGAGAAAAACCAGACCTCTCCGATGTCTAATGTAAACCGAAATAAGGAGCCTGTATTACCGCCTAGAAGTACGTAACCACCCCCCCAGTTTTAACACGGTGTAACTGACAAACAGCACCGCATAGGCTTAAGGTGTCTAATACACGGTTAAACTTATATACATCACGAAATGATCACCACAGCTTTAGTGAACATCCATCATCTCATATAGAGACATTAAAGAAATAGAAAAACACGTTTCTCCTTGTGATAAGAACACTTAGGGTTTATCCCAACTCTCCTCCATGACACACGGCGGTGTTGGTTATCTTTATCATGTTGTACCTCACGTCCCTAGCACGTATTTGTTGTGTAACTGGAAGTTTCTTCCTTTGAGCACCTTCCGTTTTTTTTTTTTTTTTTTTTTGCTTTTCAGGACCGCACCCGCAGCATACGGATGTTCCCAGGCTAGGGGATGGATCAGAGCTACAGCTGCCAGGCTACACCACATCACAGCCACGGCAACACGGTACCCAAGCCTCCTCTGCGACCTACACCAGAGCTCACAGCAACACAGGATTCCCGACCCACTGAACCAGGCCAGGGATCGAACCTACATCCTCAGGGATACCAGTCGGATTCATTTCTGCTGCACCACAACAGGAACTCCCCTTCGACCACCTTCTTTTTTTTTTTGTCTTTTTGCCTTATCTAGGGTTGCACCCGCGGCATATGGAGGTTCCCAGGCTAGGGGTCTAACAGGAGCTGTAGCCGCCGGCCTTCGCCACCGCCACAGCCACAGCAATGCGGGATCCGAGCCGCATCTGTGACCTTCACCACAGCTCACGGCAATGCCGGATCCTTAATCCACTGAGCGAGACCAGGGATCGAACCCACAACCTCATGGTTCCTAGTCGGATTTGTTAACCACTGAGCCACGACGGGAACTCCTCGACCACCTTCTAATTCCCCCTCCCCTAGCCCCTAAAAGTACCTAAGATCTTATGGACAACTTAATAGAACATGCTGGAACATGAGTTAAAAGTACCAAACACATAATCATACTTGCTGCATTAATGAAAGACCCTGAATGAAAGTCCTCAATTTACACTGAAAAATGGGGTTTTGGGGACTCTAAACACTAGCCCTTCAGTAAATGCATAACTATGCAGAGAGTAAAGTCCAGAAAACGTATGAATTAATAGAGCAATTTAGTGCCACGAAAACACAAAACCCTGTCTGAAATTCTGTTCAACCGCTAACAGAGGACATCACAACCAGCTCACAGAAAGCCAGCCATCATCACCACCAGAGGCTTCAACCAGTTCACACTGTGCAGGTACTGGAACAGTCAGGGCTGAAGAGACTACCTCTGACAGAGTGCACATCTGAAGCAACCAGGACTCTGCCCTGTCCCGCTAGAGCCACCAAGCCTAACCCCAGGGTAGCCACTAGGAGGGTCAGCTGAAGATGCAGAGTTCAAAAACAAGAATTTATACCTAATGGCCTAGCACCCTTCTTCTCCTGCAACATCAACTCCTCTATCAAATCCTCTTAAAATATTCCCCAATAACGGGAAGATGTGTGATAAAGTAAATTACAGAATCTAAGTGGTGGGCATGTGATTATTCACTGCACAATTCTTCCAACTTTTCTGTATTGGACATTTTTTACATTAAAATGTTGCAGGAAAAAAATTCCATCTGATGACACAGGTTGTAAGTTAGAGCTACCTGGTGATGCAGAGGAGAAAAAGTACAAAGTACTAAAACATTAGCTGACTAGCGCAAAAGGTAGATTATAAACGGTGGCTTTAAGGAGTTCCTTTCATGGCTCAGTGGTTAACGACTCCGACTAAGAACCATGAGGTTGCGGGTTCGATCCCTGGCCTTGCTCAGTGTGTTAAGGATCCGACGTTGCCATGAGCTGTGGTGTAGGTTGCAGATGCGGCTCGGATCGCACGTTGCTGTGGCTGTGGCGAAGGCCGGCAGCTACAGCTCCTGTTAGACCCCTAGCCTGGGAACCTCCACATGCCGCGGGTGCGGCTCTAGATAAAGGCAGAAAGACAAAAAATAAAAAAATAAAAAAATAAAAGGTGGCTTTAAGGTTTCTAAAAATAGACCCCTTGATACTCCTCCACTGAACCCAACCCCAAACTTCTGGCTGGAATTATCATCTGGAAAAAAAAAAAAATTATATGTAATTTTACCAAGATAAGAGCCAAATGCCTAAACCTAAATTTAAAAGCCAGTGCAGAATTCAATCACCTTTACAACAGATCAAAAATATGGAACCCTCTGCCTCGAGACAAAAACACACAAAGACAATTGGTGAGGAGCTTCGACTCAGGGGTCAGGCCACCAGTGATGGCTCGGTGGAAGTGGGCAGGACCTAGTGAACATTCTTATAAAGATGACATCATGGAAGGCATTTATCACGCTCAACTAAAAAAATTCCTGGACAGCAGTGTCTAAATTAGACATGGGCTGAGAGACCATCTGGAGTGAAATGAAGGGGGCTTTAAGTCACTCACCCCAGCCTCCTTCTCAAACAAAGTGGAAACACACTATTAAAAAAGATGGTTATTCAAAAATACTAGAATGTGAGAGGTGGCCTTACCTAAGCAAAACTGAAAGAAAAACCTGTGGCAGAGGTCCCCCAAATAAAAGTGACAGACCCTGCGTTTAAGAAGGACTAAAAGGAGTTCCCATCGTGGCTCAGCAGAAATGAATCCGACTAGGAACCATGAGGTTGCGGGTCAATCCCTGGCCTTGCTCAGTGGGTTAAGGATCCGGCGTTGCCATGAGCTGTGGTCTAGGTTGCAGACGATGATCGGATCCTGCGTTGCTGTGGCTGTGGTGTAGGCTGGCAGCTGTAGCTTCAATTTGACCCCTAGCCTGGGAACCTCCACATGCCGCAGGTGTGGGCCTAAAATGACAAAAGACAAAAATAAAATAAAAAGGACTAACAGAATCAGGATCAACAGAAGGATAAACAAAATTTAAAAGTATCAAAATTGATCTCATATTTTTATACTCAATGCTAACTAAATTGCTAGTAATCCATTAGAATAATACAGGATAAGTGGGGCTAGTTATAATAGTTATGATACAGGTTTTAACCAAAGAATTCCCCCCCTAAAAGATTCTTTTGGACAGAGCCTAAGGTATGCTGAAGTTCCCAGGCCAGGGATCAAACCCACAGCAGGGACACCAGATCCTTAACCCACTGAGCCACCAGGGAACTCCTCCCAATAATATTTTTATTAATTCTGGAGTTCCTATTGTGGCACAGTAGAAACAAATCTGACTAGGTTCGATCCCTGGCATGGGATGTGGGTCAGGGATCTGGTGTTGCTGTGGCTGTGGTGTGGGCCAGCAGCTGTAGCTCCAACTTGACCCCTAGTCTGAGAACTTCCATATGCCACAGGCACAGGCCTAAAAAGCAAAAAAAAAAAAAAAAAAAAAAAAAAAAGACAGCCACACCTGTGGCATATGGAAGTTCCCCGAGCTAGGGATGTAGATGCCAGCCAGCCTACACCACAGCAACACCAGATCCTTAATCCACTGATCGAGACCAGGGATTGAACCCCCATCCTCACAGATACTAATCGGGTTCATTACCACTGAGCCATGATGGGAACTCCCTCAGGAACACTTTTAAAGTAAGCAGAGTTTGCTATTTGTGGAACCTCCACCAGTTTGCCTTCCCTGCTTAAACTGCCCCTAACTGCCTAAAATTCCACAACATTAAGTAACTTCTTCACCCCATAAAATTTAGACTCACGGCTTCAAGAATTTTTTTTTTTACAATTTCTTAATGAAATATTCCAACTAGAAATATATTTTATTTAGATAAAAGCAGAAAAATATTTTTGGTGGTGTTCCTGTTATGGCTCAGCCCCAGTCAACATCCACGTCAAATACAGTGTTAAAAATGACTGAAAGTGCAAGGCCACTGTGTTTTATGCTTAATATTCCCTCCAAGAGCCTAGCAGCGCCACAGAGCAAAAGAATAATAATAATAATAATAATAATAATAATAATAATAGCAGCTGGCACTCACTAAGGGCCAGGCACCTGTGTGGCACTAATAACCAGCATCTTATTTAAGCCTCACAATTTCCTCCTGAGGCATCTCTCTTGGGGGCTGAAGAGATTTGCTCAGGGTCTCCCCATAAGTGGTGAGGTGGGGATTTGAAGAAAGAATCCAGATCCCATAACAGGCATTCAACAAGTATTTGACTACATAAACAAGCCAATACAGACAGAAGAGGCTCACAGTCTGTTAGGTATTATTAAGTAAACTGTAAACTGAATCTATCTGATGGGCTTACATTCCAGTTTTACAAATTTTCAGGTAAGAATATTACATTCTAGAATTAGATAAGAGATTATTAGCAATATTAATTTTAAAAAATATATTATTTTGTGTCCTAAACATTACTGATGCAGCATTTTTAGTTTTTAAAGGAAATCCAGACAATTTAAAATGCTCCTAAGACAAAGGGGCACGTTTAGTTAATTTAGTAGCAAAAGGATCAAAATTTCATTTAAACGAATTTTCTAATTTCACTATTACACCAGTTAACTGAACACCCCCTCCATTAAAACTTTCTTTCAAAGGATTTTAAAAAAGAAGTTCCCTATAGGTTCGTAAATAGGGGAAACAGAATTTCTGATATAGCTAGAACTATGGAACTTCACATCTGTAGCCTGACAATCATACAGGTGACATCTTTTTAAAAAAAATCAGTTGTCTAACTGTCCTTCATGGATCTGAATTAGTTACAAGAACCATTTCAAACGTTTTATTGACAATGATCTAAATAAACTGAAAAACGCACACATGTACCTAGAGGCATAAAAGCAGCATCAGTCCTAACGACAAGTTTGGGGTACAGTGAGGCCAGAACTCTTCCTTCGACTCCACAAGCCTCGAAATATGTACCAGTTGCGTTGGGAGTTTGCTAAAAACTGGCAGCAATTCTTGGAGCTTCCTTGTTAACGCTCATCTACTCGAGCAAGGCTGACACACACAATTTTGCTCGGATTACACTGAGATTCTTGTTTCCAGGGGAGAAAAAAAAAAAAATGCATAAGACAAGTCTTGTCTTCCTCTAGGGCCTGTAACCACCACAGACAGTAATGAAAAGAAACGCCTTGAGTCACAGGGCAGCTCGACTCGGAGCCAGTTCTGCTACATGCCATACCTAACAGAGGAGCCAAGGCCAGCTTTTTCTTTTTTTTTCTTTTTTTTTATAACCACACCACGTTCAGAAAAAACAGTCTTAATCGCACCCAGCTCCTCAAAGCGAGAAAGCCTCAAAGTTTCTCCGCCTTAACAGCAAACACAATCACTTAAAAAATCAGAAAAGTGCCTAAGTACAGGCGGGAGGCACCCCCTGCGTAGATCAGCTTAAGGATCCCCAAGCGCGTGTACACAGTCCTCCAACACGACCGACCTGGGACCGCCGGGACCCACCGAGGCTCTCAATGAGGCTCGAGAGGTTAATGGAAAAACCAAGAAAGGGTCCTTAATTAAGAAAGGCGACTCCCTAAACCCACCCAATCTACAGGCCACGGAGGGAGGGTGGCGGCGAAGCGCTTGGGCGGGTTCGGCCGGGCGGTCAGCCCGCCCGGGAGAAAGCAGGAGGGTGGAGTTCACTTTTCCCTCCGGCCGCCGATCTGCGATTCCCTCCCTCCCCCAACCCGAAAGCAGCCGGAACCTGGCCCGCGCCGCCGGGTCCCGGGAGGGGGCGGCCCGCGGCCCGCGACCCCCGCCCCGGAGAGGCCCGGCCAGGCCCCACGCGAGCCCGCGGCGCCCGCCAGACCCCGGCCCCCGGCCCCGCAGCCCCGGCCCGGCCCGCGCACTCACCCGTCTCCCACCACCACACACTTGATGGCCTGCATCTGGGCCGCTCGCTGGGCCGCGGCGGCGGCGGCGGCCGGGCGCTGAGACGAAAAGCGACGAGCTCGGGGAGCGGCGGGCGGGCGGGCGCGCGGCTGCGGGCGGCAGGGCGCGGGGTGCCGGGGCCGCTGTCCACGCCGCCTCGCCCTCCGCCGACGGGAAGCGGGAGCCCAGCGGCAGCCACCACCCAAAGCTGGGGAAAACTGCAGAGAAACAGGAAATGGCCGCTCAACTCACATCCGGCCTCCCCTCCCCCGCCAGGCGCCGCTGCTCCCAGGCTCCGGGGCGGGGCCGCTCCCACCCGCGCGGCTCCCGGGGTTCCTATCGGCTTCGGGAACGCTCGGGAGCGTTCGGCTCCGACCGCGGAGCGCGGGGCGCGGGGAGGGCCGGCCGCCATCTTGGTGCGCCTCGGACGCGGTCCGGGCCCCGCCCTGGCCACCCGGGTTCCGCCGCTAGAGGGGCCCCCGCCCGGGACGCGCCGCGAGACGGGCCCCCGCCCGGGACCCGCCGCGAGAGGGGCCTTGGCTTCCAGCCCCGGGTTCCCGGCTCTCCCAGAACCGATTCCTGCCCCAGGAGCCCGTCCGAGGGCCTAAGAGCTATCCTTTTTAGGTGACACCTCTAACTTAGGCGATGGCAAGGCCCTTCTAGAAAATTCGGAATTGAACTATAAAGAAGAAAAGATCATAGCCCGTACCGTATTCAGAGATAACCAATGTTCATTCAGCCAAAAACGTGTTGAACTTTCTTTCCCTTGCTTAGGCATTTTCTAATTATTTTTAATTAAATATGTTTAATGTGTTGAGTGTTTGCTGTGTCTTACTGCTTTGCATCGAGTTCCGGAGATAATGTTCTGTTAGCACACCGTTAAAGTGCAAATATTTTGGCATATTTCTATCTAGTTACATCTTTATATACGTAATGAACATGTTTTAGACAAAACTGGGAAATCGTACTAGTCACAGGACATTTGTCATCAGGGCTTACACTTCGTTCCACATGGACCTTATATAACCAGTTTCTCTATTATCGGACAGTTGAGTTGTCCCTATTTGAGAAACAAGGTTGGGATGAACGTGTTTGTCCAAGTATCTTTATAGCTTTATTTCTTTTTTCTTTCTTTTTGGGACGCATGTGCGGCGTACCGAAGTTCCCAGGCTAGGGGTTGAATTGGAGCTGCAGCTGCTGGCCTGTGCCACAGTCACTTGGAATCCGAGCAGCCTCTGTGACCTGCACTGCAGTTTGCAACAATGCTGGATCCTTAAACCACTGAGGGAGGCCAGGGATTGAACCACGTCCTCGTGGATACCATTCAGTCAGGTTCCTAACCCGCTGATGCACAACAGAAACTCCTATAGCTTTATTTCTTTAGACTGCATTCCCCAAAATGGAGTTTCTAGGATAATAGGGCCGAATGTTTTTTTGTTTGTTTGTTTGTTTTGTCTTTTTGCCTTCTCTAGGGTTGCACCCGCGGCATATGGAGGTTCCCAGGCTAGGGGTCTAACAGGAGCTGTAGCCACCGGCCTTCGCCACAGCCACAGCAACGCGGGCTCCGAGCCGCGTCTGCAACCTACACCACAGCTCATGGCAACGCCGGATCCTTAACCCACTGAGCAAGGCCAGGGATCGAACCCGCAACCTCATGGTTCCTAGGCGGATTCATTAACCACTGAGCCACAATGGGAACTTCCTGTTTTTTAAAGCTTTGATACTGTTGATGCTTTACTATCCTGCAAACAGTACAACCAGTTCACACTCTCCCCAACCCTGGTTGAGAGTAGATCATCCAGAGTTATCTCCATTGATTTCTTTTTTTCTTTTTCCTTTTTCTGCCACACCCATGGCATGTGAAAGTTCCCTTGCCAGGGATTGGATCTGAGCCACAGCTGTAGCAAGGCCAAATCCTTAACCTGCTGAGCCACATGGGAGCTCTTCCAGTGATATTTTCATCTTATAAGTCTTCTCATCCTGTAATTCATTCTGTTGCTCAGGACTGTAACAATTTTTCCAAAATCAGACCTTTTCTATACAAGTTTTCCTTTTTTTTAAGCATTTTTAACTTGCAATTATTTTAAAATAAAAATGTGTTTTCAGGGGTTTCTGCTGTGACACGGTGGGTTAAGAATCTGACGGCAGCGGCTCAGGTTGCTGTGGAGTTGAGAGTTCAGTCCCTGGAGCAGCCCACTGGGTTAAAGGATCTGGCATTGCCACAGCTGTGGGGTACGTCACAGTTGCAGCTCAGATTCAGACCCTGGGAACTTCCATATGTCATGGATGCAGTCATTTAAAAAAAAAAAAAAGGTGTTTTCAAAGCAAATGTCATCTTTCTTCATTAAGAACCCCCTTGAAGAGAGGTTGAAATTTCAAGGACAGTAGAGCAAACTGAGAGAAATGTCCTATGAATCTATGACAAATCTCAACTACTAAAGGTTATTACCTTCCTATCTTTAGACCCGGAGCAAGAAAAAGGGTGGAGCCTCAGAGGTCAGCAATTTAGCAGAGCAGACTTTTCAATGGCTGCTGTGTCGTGTCATACTGGACTGATAGGAAATAAACCAGATAGGGACACGGTTGCCCAGATACAAGGCCCTCTTTGCTCAGTGCTGGACGTGGGGAACAAATATGGTGCTTATCAGGAGACAGAAAAACTACATTCATGCTAATAAAATAAATAATAAATAATAAAATAATGAAAGAAGAGCTTTTCACGGAGAGAACAAAGTTTGGGTAGTTAGAGGCTCAGGACCGTCTTCAGTTGTGATGCCAGAAGCCAGGAATTTGTGCTACTCCTAGTCTAGAATCCAGAGAAGTAATTACAGGCTGGGATTACAGACTGCCTTGAGTGTGTGCTTTATTCTGATAAGACATGAGTTTTTGAGCAAACACGTGACACAGCCACATTCAGATCAGTATTTCTCTAGATCGATAAAGTCCACTGTATGAGAGGTTTGACCGTGGCTATAAAATAACAATATTTATAACATAATAAAATTTGTGTACAACCAACATGTGAAAACTAGCTTCATATTAAAACTGAGTTAAAAACCTTTTTTTGTCTTCTTTGGGCTGTATCTGTGGCATATGGAAGTTCCCAGGCTATGAGCTGAATTGGAGCTGTAGCTGCTGGCCTACACCACAGCCACAACAACACTAGATCCGAGCCACATCTGCAGCCAACACCACAACTTGTGGCAACACCAGATCCTTAACCCACTGCGTGAGGCCAGTGATTGAACCTGAGTCCTTGCAGATACTAGTCAGATTTGTTTTGTCTGAGCCACGAATGGGAACTCCCCTAAAACTGGATTTAAAACTTCCCCAGGAGTTCCAGTCGTGGCTCAGTGGTTAAGGAATCTGACTAGGAACCATGAGGTTGAGGGTTCGATCCCTGGACTTGCTCAGTAGGTTAAGGATCCAGCGTTGCTGTGAGCTGTGGTGTAGGTTGCAGATGCAGTTCAGATCCCGCATTGCTGTGGCTGTGGCGTAGGCCAATGGCTACAACTCCCTAGCCTGGGAACCTCTATATGCCACGGGTGCAGCCCTAAAAAAAATTAAAAAAAATAAAATAAATAAATAAATAAATAAATACACATATATCTAAATCACTTTGCTGTACACCTTGAAACTAACACACTGTAAATCAACTACAATTTAAAAAAATTAAGTAAGCAAATATTAGACCATGTGTGTTTCTGAAAGTGCTAGGTAATTATTCCTCAAGTGACTGTTATGTATGCGATCACATACCCTGCTTAAGTCCTTCATTCGAGGTCAGTCATTTATTCTGTTCCACTGTCCAGGTGTTGGAAGTGGAAAAATGAACAAATGAAGCCCTGCCATCAAGGAACCTGCATTCCAGCAGAGGAGATGTTTAACAAGCAAAGGATGACCTGATGGATTCGAGGCAGGCATCTAATTTGCCCTCTACTCCAAATTCCACTACAGTTTCCGAAAAGGGATTTAAAAAAAAAAAAAACATATAAGTGAGTTCCTCCTGTGGCTCAGTGGATTGCAAACCCAGCTAGTATCCATGAGGACATGGGTTCGATCCGTGGCCTTGCTCAGTGGGTTAAGGATCCAGCGTTGCCGTGAGCTGTGGTGTAGGCCAGCAGCTGCGGTTCTGAAGCTCTGATGTGACCCCTAACCTGCGAACTTCCATATGCCGCAGGTGCATCTCTAAAGAGAAAAAAAAAAAAAAAAGACGTGTAATTCTAGAACAGAAAATACAGAGGACATGAGAGATAGTGGAAGCTGGGCTGAGGGGACAGACTGGTTTAGCCACCTAGACTAGCAGGGGGAGAAGCCGAGCAACAGTGAAGGCAGAGGTTCTTCAAAGGGTTGGAGACTGCAGCCCCAGGCACGTGGGGAGCTGGGGGCGTGGGGGCAGAGAATGAGGAGGATGCGATGAGAGCAGCAGTTGTGGACATTCTCTGTAGCTTCCTGTCATGCGCCAAGCAGGACGGCTCCCTTCTCCTGCAAAGGACTGGAGGTCCTTCTCTAAGAGAGGGAGTATTTAGGGCAAATGGGGGAACTGGAATAGAAAACAAAAACATAGGGCCTGGGGAGTTCCCATTGTGGCGCAGCAGAAACAAATCTGACTAGGAACCATGAGGTTGTGGGTTTGATCCCTGGCCTCGCTCAGTGGGTTAAGGATCTGACGTTGCTGTGGCTATGGTGTAGGCCTATAGACGTAACTCCAATTTTACCCTTAGCCTGGGAAACTCCATATGCTGAGGGTACGGCAGTGCAGCCCTAAAAAGCAAAAGAAAGAAAGAAAGAAAAAAAAAGTAACATTCAGATGATTAAAACAAACAAAAACCTCGAAATTAGGAGTTCCCTGGTGGCCTAGTGGTTAATGACTTGGTGTTGTCACTGCTGTGGCTCAGGTTCGATTCCTGGCCTGGGAACTTCCCCAGGCTCTAGGCATGACAAAAAAAAAATAGAAAAAAGAAAATAATAAATGATGAGAACATGAGGGAACCAGCCCAAGAGGTCCAACCATCCTAATAATATCCTATAGTGTAAAAGAAAGAACAAAGAAAAGGCAAAGAAGGAAGACATCCATGGAAATATGTAAGGAGGAGTTCCCATTGTGGCTCAGCAGGTTAAGAACCTGACATAGTGTCCACGAGGATTCAGGTTCTATTCGGTGAGTTAAGGATCTGGTATTGCTGTGGCTGTGGCGTAGGCCTCAGTTGCAGCTCTAATTTTACCTCTAGCCCTGAAACTTCCATATGCAGCTGTTAAAAAAAAATTGCATGTATAGAATACATTCAAGGAAATTTCCCAGATCGGAAGGATAAGAATTCACAGAGGGACAGTGCCAGCCGAGCAAGGGAAAATAGCCCCACCCCTGAGCCCATCACTGAGAAACTCCAGAACAACGGGAACAGATAAGATCCCACAAGCTTCCAAAGAGAAGACACTAGTCCGAAGGAAACGGGAAATATAACAACTTCAGGTTTTCCAACAGTTACGGTGGTGGAGCCACGACTTCAAGATCCTGCAGGAAGGCACCCTTCTGCAGCAAACGGTACTCTGTACTCGTGGCCAAAGGACTGATCCAGCGGGCAGGTGAAATAGGAACATTTTCAGACAAATAAGTTCTTACAGAGTTTTCCCTCCCGCACACAATGTTCCAGAAAGCTACAGGGACATGTGTTCCTCCAGCAGGAGGAAACAAACCCAAAAAAGCTGTACCAGGCCAGCCCGGGAGTTCCCTTGTGGCTCAGAGGGTTAAGGGCCTGGCTGGTCACTGTGGTGGTGTGGATTCGATCCCTGACCTGGGAACATCCACATGCTACAAACTGGAGAAAAAAAAAAAATAGAACTGGGAACTCCAGCACAGCAGAGGGGAGGATAACCCACCCCCATCCCCTCCAGGCCTCCCCCCAGGGCCTGGTGACTGTGTGGTCAGCCCCCTGAGGAGCAGAGAAACTGTGTGGCCAGAAACCGCACAGAGTCCTATTCCTGGCTGCTTCCCTGCGGGTGAACAGCTGGAGATGGTGAAAGACAAACAGGACTTGTGTTGACTGGCTTAGCTCTGCCGTCAGGGCCAGGAAAGTGTACTCCTGGCCTGCATTTCTTCCCCTCCCCGCAACCCATCATATTTGAACACACAGAAAAGTTGAAAGTAATATAGGGCAAACACCCATAGAGACGTCTAGATTCTACAGTTAGTATTTTACTCATTTACTTGATAAACTCTGACCACTGGCCCGTTCAACCATTCATCTCCCGTTAGGCCTTTCAAAAGAGGTTACAGAAATCAGAAATCAGTACATTTCACCCTTAAACAATTCATCATGTGTATCACTAGTTACAGTTGTTTGCAGTTTGCTTTTTTTTTTCTTTTTTGCTTTTTAGGGCCACATCCGAGGCATATGGAGGTTTCCAGGCTATGGGTCAAATCAGAGCTACAGCTGCCTGCCTACACCACAGCCGCAGCAATGCCAGATCCGAACTACATCTGCAAACTACTCCACAGCTCATAGTAACACCAGGTCCTGAACGCACTGAGCGAGGCCAGGGATTGAACCCATGACCTCCTGGTTACCATCCGGATTCCTTTCTGCTGCGCCACGAAGGGAACTCCTTAGTTTGCTTTTTTCAAAGTAAAAAGTGTATACAATGAAATACACAAATCTTAAGTTTGCCTTTCACCGAGTTTTAACACATATACACACCTGCAGAAAGCAAAAACCCTCTGGACATAAAAAACAGGACCATCACCCCAGGTGATTTCCTTACCCCTCTCCCCAGCTGATCTCTGCCCCAGCTCCCAAAGGTGATGGATGTCAGAAGAGCTGGGTCTCACTGCCCATCCCCTGATGGAGGCACTAGAAGCTTCACTTGGCACTCCTGACTCAGTTCTTTTTTTTCTGTCTTTTGTCTTTTTAGGGCCATACCGGCGGCATATGCAAGTTCCCAGACTAAGGGTCTAATCAGAGCTGTAGATGCCAGCCTACACCGCAGCCACAGCAACATGGGATCTTAACTCCATCTGCGACCTACACCACAGCTCACGGCAACACCAGATCCTTAACCCACTGAGCAAGGCCAGGGATCGAACCCGCAACCTCATGGATGATAGTTGGGTTTGTTAACCACTGAGCCATGACAGGAACTCCTCATGTGTCAATTCCGATAGAAATACCATGTCCCTACAAATTGTCACAGCAGGTCCATGCAGACGTGGGTTTGATCTCTGGCCTCACTCAGTGAGTTAAGTATCAGGCGTTGCTGCAAACTGCACGGATCCGGTGCTGCTGTGTCTGTGGTGTAGGCTGGCAGTTGCAGCTCCAATTAGACCCCCAGCCTGGGAACCTCCATATGCTGGGAGTGCGGCCCTAAAAAAAGCAAAAAAAAAAAAAAAAAAAAAGAGTGAAAATAATCACCCCCGGAATGAAGAAGTCCTTAAAAGCATGCCCAGCTCTGTGTGATGTGTGACCCGTGCCCTGGAAAGAAAGCTGTATGTGCTGTCCCCAGGCCGTCTCCAGGGCGGTGGCCTCTAGCCACTCACACCGGGGACAGCTTCTGGTCATTCAACAAGCTTTATGGAGGAGTTCCCATTGTGGCGTAGTGGTTAATGAATCAGACTAGGAACCATGAGGTTGCGGGTTCGATCCCTGGCCTTGTTCAGTGCGTTAAGGATCCGGCGTTGCCGTGAACTGTGGTGTAGGTTGCAGACGCGCCTCAGATCCTGCGTTGCTGCGGCTGCGGCGTAGACCAGTGGCTACAGCTCCGATTAGACCCCTAGCCTGGGAACCTCCACATGCCGCGGGAGTGGCCCTAAAATGACAAAAAAAAAAAAAAAAACAAGCTTTATGGAAACTACACTTTGCCCTCTGCTCAGGCTGGGAAGGCAACTTCGCTACCAGTGGGCTCTGTGGCTTTTCTAAGTGCCCAAGCGTTTGAGCTCGTCCACATAATGAGAATAACCTTTCAGTTCTACGGGTCCGCAATTCCAGCAAGGGCTGTACACATGAGGAGGAGGAACAGGCCACACCAATCACTCTTGTTACTTGGTTTGCGGAATTTTTTGGTAAATAAAGACACACGCACATTCTTAAAACAGCAAGTAGTACAGCAGAGCTTATACTAAAGACCACCGGTCCAGGGCCTCACTTCTTGGGTCTCTGACCCCCAATTCAACCCACAAGGGCCAGCCACTTTTTAAAAATTTTATTTGATTTTATTTTAGCCTTTTCAGGGCTGCATCCAAGGCACATGGAAGTTCCCAGGCTAGGGGTCGAAGTGGAGCTGTAGCCACCGGCCACAGCCACAGCCACAGCAACACCAGATCCTTAACCCACTGAGCAGGGCCAGGGATTACACCCACGTCCTCAAGGATACTAGTCGGGTTTGTTACCACTGAGCCACAACGGGAACTCTGGCAATTTTTTTTTTTTAAATCATGAAACGTGACAAATGAAGGAAAAGGGCCTTAAACCTAAACAGACATTTGTCATCGTGTCAGTTTTCCTGCAGTGATTTCCCCTCTCCCCCAATAACAAGGCGATACCGCAATTTCTTGCTTGCTCAACTGCTGATATTATCTCCTGACTTTCTGCTGTTATAACCGGAGATAAAGCGCACCGCTACCACCATTCCCCGCTTTGTTGTATGGATCACTATTTCAGTTCTTTTCTCAGTTACCACTGAAACTTTAGGTCACACACTGCCCTCTCTTTTTTTTTGCTCTACCTATCAGTTGGGATCCTCCGAGGTAGGGTGAGGACAACACACACAGGCTCACCTGGGCCAGCAGGTGCTGGGGCCGGCCGGTCACAGAGTGACCAGGACAGCATCAACCAATGGCCCTGGGCCTCTGACCCAAGGGCGAGCTGTTTGCTTGGGACCCATCCTCCCTGGGGGTTCAACAGTTTGTCCCTGAAGTCTGGACAGGTAGAGGCCCGAGAGCGAGAGTCCTAGCCGGAGTTCCGGGTAGGAATCACACACCTCCTGACCCTGAAGCCAGCTGCCACTTGCTTCTTTGATGAGTAAGGTTTCTGGGTGTGGTGTGTCACACCGATTATCTCCCCAGAAATGTTTAGAAATGTATTAAAAAGAGCAAAAAGAAACAAAGACAACAAATTTATTTATTTATTTATTTATTTATTTTCATTTTTGGCCAACCTGAGGCATATGGAGTTCCCGGGGCAGGGTCAGATCAGAGCCAGAGTAGTGACTTAAGCTGCAGCTGTGACAATCCCGTATCCTTAACCCACTGTACAGGGCCAGGGATTGAACCCGTGTCCCAGCGCTCCCTAGACAGCACCAGTCCTGTTGTGCCACAGCAGGAACTCCTTAAAATTTATTTATTTATTTATTTATTTATTTTGGGGGGGTCTTTTTGCCTTTTCTAGGGCCGCACTGGGGGCGGCATATGGTGGTTCCCAGGCTAGGGGTTGAATCGGAGCTGTGGTCGCTGGCCTACACGACGGCCACAGCAACTCAGGATCCAAGCCATGTCTGTGACCTACACCACAGCTCACAGCAACACCAGATCCTCTAACCCACTGAGCGAGGCCAGGGATCGAACCCGCAACCTCATGGTTATTAGTCGGATTCGTTTCTGTTGCGCCACAACGGGAACTCCATTTTTGTTTGTTTGTTTTAGCTTTCAAAGTGAAACTGAAGTAACTTTTCAAGTTCAATAGCACATGTGGCTGCAGTATTGGGCAGCGTGGCTTAGACGGAGGACGAAGCTAGTGCTGAAGACAGGCCCCTGCTTGGTGGGACCACCATGCATGCCCATATGAAAGTTCCTTCTGTGTTTTAAGGATGTTACTGACCACCTTGCCCCCCAGCATCATCATTATGAGGACCGCTTGGTCCCAGGAAAAGTGAAAGCTGTGCTTCATTGAAATATATATTATGTATTGTATCTGTTTTTATACATAATTTCAGTTACACTGATATATGCTGTAAATAAAAATGCAGTATGGCTGGGGGTTCCCGTCGGAGTTCAGTGGTAACAAACCTGACTAGGATCCATGAGGATTCGGGTTCGATCCCCAGCTTCGCTCAGTGGATTAAGAATCTGGCGTTGCCGGATGTAGGTCACAGAGGGAGCTCGGATTTGGCGCGGCTGTGGGTATGGTGTAGGTTGGCAGTTGTAGCTCCGATTTGACACCCTAGCCTGGGAACTTCCATATGCTGCAGGTGTAGCCCTAAGGAAAAAGCAAAAAAAAAATCCACAAACTTTATTGTATTAGTCAGAGTTCTAGAGAGAAAGAGAACCAATAGGAGAAATATGGAGACAGAGAGTTAAGAGAAAGATGCTGAGTTGTTTTTTTTTCTTTTTTTTCTTTTTTGGGAACCCCATGGCATTCAGAGTTCCCAGGCCAGGGATCAGATCTGAGCCAGAGTTGCAACCTACACTGCAGGTGCAGCAACACCAGATCTTTAATGCACTGTGCTGGGCTGGGATTTGAACCTGCGTCCCAGCACTCCAGAGACACCACTGATCCTGTTGTGCCACAGCGGGAACTCTGAGGCTGAGGTTTGTTATGAGGAAGGGCTCAGGCAATTATGGAGCCTGAGAAGTCCCGTGACCTTCCATCTGCCCCAAGCTGGAACCTCAGAAGATCTGGTAGTTCTAGTTCAAGTCTGAGGGCCTGAGGACTAAGAGCGTTGATGGTGTAAGTTGCCGTCTGAGAGCAGAGGACTGTTGTCTCAGCTAGAAAACAGTCAGCAAATTCTCCCTCACCCCACCTTTTCTAGTCAAGACACTGGTGGATTCTGCTTTCCTGAATCGACTCATTCAAATGTTAATCTCACCCAGAAATACTCTCAGACACACCCAGAATAATATTTAACCAAACGCCTGGACGCCCTATGGCTTAGCAAGCTGACACATAAAATTAACCATCACATTTAATAGTATGGGTATTGAGGGGGTATGTTATTACCATAGTCAAAATAATAACAATGACAAGTAATAGATGTTTAATAACAAGAAGAGGAGTTCCCATCATGGCTCAGCGACGATGAAACTGACTAGTATCCATGAGGACATAGGTTCAATCCCTGGCCTTGCTCATTGGGTTAAGGATCTGGCATTGCTGTGAGCTGTGGTGTAGGTCGCAGACATGGCTCAGATCCCACGTTGCTGTGGCTGTGGTGCAGGCCAGCAACTACAACTCGGATTTGACCCCTAGCCTAGGAACTTCCGTATGCTGTGGGTGTGGCCCTAAAAAAAGGCAAATAAGTAACTAAATAAATAAACAGTTGAAGTTCCCTTGTGGTGCAGGAGATTAAGGATCCAGTGCAGTCACTACTGTGGCTCAGGTCACAGCTGTGAAGTGGGTTCGGGTTCAGTCCCTGGCCCGGGGACTTCTGGGTGTTGATGGCTTGGTCAAAAAAAACCCCAAAAATCAAAAAACCTAAAAGGATAGGTGTTGACTGGGTTTCCCTAGTCATGGCGGATTATATTTCCCTGTCTGGCCACCAAATATCTCCTATCTTTCACGCCCTTCCTACAAAGTGATGGTGACCAGTCTCAGTCTCCCACTGAGCAGTGAGATGGACGGCCCCGCCCCCGGAAGCTGGGCAGCATTCTGTCTTTGGCAGAAGTGGTGCCAAGGGTCTCCCTGGGACCTTCTGGAACCTTGCTCTTGGAATCCAGCTGCCATAACACGAGGACGCCTAGACCACGTGAAAAGGCCACAGCCAGGAGCTCCCATGGTAGATCAGCAGAAACGAATCTGAGTAGTAACCGTGAGAATGGAGGTTCGATCCCTGGCCTCGCTCTGTGGGTTAAGGCTCCGGGGTTGTGTGAGCTGGGGTGCAGGCTGGTGGCAGTGGCTACAGCCTCTGATTTGACCCCTAGCCTGGGAACTTCCATATGCTGCAGGTGCGGTCCTAAAAATCCAAAAAAAAAAAAAGGCCACAGCGAGGTGCTCTGAATGACAGCCCCAGCTGAGGGCCCATCCCATAGGAAATATGACATAAGAAAAAAATATATGTGGTCTTTGTCCCCAATTCCTGGCACAGACCTCCTAACGCTTTTGGAATTTCCTGAGCGATAGGAGTGTCTTTTGTGACTCATCAGGAGAGCTTTTCCACTGTACCTGAGTTTATGCTAATGAGGTGACTGGGGCCTGGGCCCCTAGATAGCTTCAGGGTAGGGGCTGAGCACCAGGAAATCCTACCACGTGATCAGAGGGTGGAAACCTTGAGCACCACCCCAAACTCCAGAGAACGGCAGAGGACTGGAGATTTGAGTTCAAGCCTGTGATTTTCATCAAGTTTGTGTGTGTGTGTGTGTGTGTGTGATAAAAATGAAAACAATGAGGCTGGGGAGCTTCTTTCTGGGTTGGTGAACACACCACCATGCTGGGAGGGTAGAGTATCTAGATTCCATGACGCGAGGGCCTGGAAGATCTGTGCCTCCCCGACACAGGACCTTGTAATATTCAAGTCTCTTTAAACTTTTTTTGGCCACGCCCATAGCATAAAAATTCCCAGACCAGGGATCGAACCCATGCCACAGCAATGACCTGAGTCGCTCCAATGACAACACCACACCCTTAACCTGCTGAGCCACAAGGGAGCTCTGGGCTCTTGTTGTTTTAAGCTATTTGTTGTGGAACAATGGTGACTCAGGAGCCTGGGGGATTCCAGAGGTGAAAGAAAAGGATGGGTAGGAGAAAATCAGCAGCTGTGGTGCTCGGACTGCAGGAAACAGAAAGCTATCCTGGTTTAAGAAAAAAAAAAGATTAATGGGAAAAATACTAGGGGAGCTCAAAGAATCCACGGAAAACATGAGTAACTAGGATGCAGAAGCGACAGGTTTCAGAGCCACCCTGGGGCCCTCAGGGTCTTCTTTGGGGGGCAGACATCACAATTACTTAGACCCACCTGCCTGAGGCCCCTGTGCCACCCCACCCAGGCTGTCCTTCTAGGGAGGGGGAGGGGAGAGTCTGATTGGCTGGTCTGATTACGTGCCTGCCTGCTGGGAAAGAAGGAGGAACCCGGTGACTCAGCCCACCAGAACCACAGGAATAAGGTAGAGGAAGAGGCCCCTGCCCCCAGAGGAACGGGAAGTTGTGCCTGGGCAGGCAACACCCAGAGACACCTGCTGGATTCACTAGGAGTAGGTTCAGTGCCAGTGACTTAAACAAGATCAAAGTTGATCTCTCTGGTGCGTCCAACCCAGAGGTTAGAAGTTCAGGCTGTTGTAGCCCTCTTATCTGTGAAGTCTCAGGGCCGAACTCCTTCCTCACCGCCCAGGTGTAGACACAGAGCAGAAAGGGAGCGGGGTGAGCGTCCAGGATGTCCTCACAAGGTCCTGGGAAGACCTCGCACTTCTTACGCCCCATTGGCTAGAATGTAGTCACGTGACCACACCACGCTGCAGCGCAGGCTGGGAAATATAGTCTCCGCTGGAAATTCTGTCCGTAAGAAAGAAACCCTTGACTGGAGTTCCACTTGTGGCTCAGTGGTTAAGGAATCCAACTAGGAACCATGTGGTTATGGATTCGATCCCTGGCCTCGCCCAGTGGGATAAGGATGTGGCGTTGCCGTGAGCTGTGGTGTAGGTCGCAGAGGCAGCTCGGATCCCGCGTTGCTGTGTCTGTGGCGAAGGCAGGCAGCTACAGCTCCTGTTAGACCCCTAGCCTGGGAACCTGCATATGCCGCGGGTGCGGCCCTAGATAAGGCAAAAAGAGAAAAAGAAAAAAAATCCAGATGATTAATAAAATTATTTTCCATTTGCCTCTGCCTCGTTTCTCCTCTCCTAATCCTTTGTACCTCTATGAAAATAATTTTCACACGGACTTATAATTAGTTCTGTCTGCCTGTTTCTCAAATTATAATTAGCAGAATGTCTCTTCCAGAGATGTCAGAAAATTGGGGCTGAGTGAAATGTTATGAGTCTAAACTAACCAGCCTGCTCCATAGCTTGGAAGTAGTTAATCTCCGTATAGGCTCAACCTTAAATCTCGTTAATGTGTTTGCGTGTTCTCTTTGACCTCTCATTATGTCTAATTACAACAGGCTTCTTATCCTGCTCAGTTAAGCTTTATGGTAATTTGAGTTGCCATTGTTTATGGCAACCAAATAGCTTGTTAAAAATGCCTCGTTGCCTCAGTGGCTTTCAGAGACAAAGCATGAGTAACCAGGGAGTAGATACACACATATATATATCTTACATCTCTGAAGCCCATCTGGTCTTTCGACATAGTTCTAATAAACAAGACTGCCAATTCTCCACCCGTTGAATATTTACAGACCTGAGAATAAATTTAGCTGATCTCCAAATCTGTTTTCACATCGTCAGATTTTGAGTCTTTTGGCAAATTTCCCATTTCAAAGACCCTAGGCCTTAAAATTTAATTTCCTAAATACTGTATGAAGTGTTCCTTTTGCTTTAGGGAGCGGAAGGTTTGAAAAACAATGATAATTCAGCAGCATGTGCTCTGCAGTCCTCAAAAGAGAGCATCCACCGTGAACTGAGAGATTATGGCTCCTTAAAAAAGGGAAGTGAGTTTTTAATGTTAATGATAAATGTGACAAAAAGCAATGCTGCAAAAAAAAGGGAAATTAAAGATTTCTGCAAATCCTTTGCAAAAAAATTTTTTTGTTTGTTTTTTAGGGCTGCAGCCATGGCATATGGAGGTTTCCCTGCTAGGGATCAAATCAGAGCTACAGCTGCCAGCCTACACCACAGCCACAGCAATGCAGGATCTGAGTCTCATCTGTGACCTACACCACAGCTCATGGCAATGCCAGATCGTTAACCCACTGAGCAAGGCCAGGGATCGAACCTGCAGCCTCATGGTTCCTAGTTGGATTCATTAACCGCTGTGCCACTATGGGAACTCCCCCCAATAATATTTTAATAAGGGAGTTCCCGTCATGGCACAGTGGAAATGAATCCAACTGGGAACCATGAGGTTGCGGGTTCGATCCCTGGCCTCGCTCAGTAGGTTAAGGATCTGGTGTTGCCATGAGCTGTGGTATAGGTCACAGATGAGGCTCATATCTGGCGTTGCTGTGGTGTAGGCCAGCAGCTGTAGCTTTGATTAGACCCCCAGCCTGGGAACCTCCATATGCAGCGGGTGTGGCCTAAAAAGCAAAATAATAATAATAATAATAATAAAACTAGCCAAAAGCTAAACATCCTCAAATATCTATTTCTTGGCCTGAAACACAACAGGTAGTCAATATAGTATTATTGAACATCAAAAAGTACAATTCTTGGAGTTCACCCATGACTCAGTGAGTTAAGAACCCAAGGTTGTCAATGCTGAGGCTCGGGTCACTGCTGTGGCATGAGTTCAATCCCAGGCCACATGACATAGGCAAGGCCTTAAAAAAAAAAGTAGCTTTTTTTCCCTTTTTTGGCCACACGGTGGCATACGGTGTTACCAGGCCAGGGATCAGATCCGACCTATGGTGCAGCTGCCGCAACAACAGATCCTTTAACTCTCTGTGCTGGGCTGGGGATCAAACGTTTGTCCTGGCACAGCAGAGAGGCTGCCGATCATATTACCGCCACAGCAGGAACTTCATACAACTCTTTTATACAGTAGACATATATATGCTAAATAATACAATACTAGAAATCCTATATAGTCTTTTTTTTTTTTTTTCTTTTTAGGGCCACACCTGCAGCATATGGAAGTTCCCAGGTTAGGGGTCAAATTCGAGGGCCTACACCACAGCAACACTGGATCTGAGACCGCATCTGTGCCATACACCATAGCTCACTGCAACACCAGATCCTTAACCCACTGAGCAAGGCCAGTGAGGTTCATTACCTGATGAGATACAACAGGAACTCTTGTTGTCACTTTCTTAAAGGACTTAGACACGCTTTTCATTTAATCAAATAAAGTTTTCTCCCACCTGTACCAGTTTCCCAGACTTTCTCTTGGGTGAGCAGAAGTAAGAACAAGAAATACTTGGTCCTCAACGAGAAACAAGGTATCTACCTTCACGCCAGGCAAATCTTTGATAGAATCCTATATGCTTAAGTAGGAATGTGGAAATTCACTGTCAAAAAAAATCTGCAGTTGAGTTCCCTTCGTGGCTCAGTGGTTCATGAATCCGACTAGGAACCATGAGATTTCGGGTTCAACTGCTGGCCTCGCTCAGTGGGTTAAGGATCCGGCATTACCCTGAGTTATGGTGTAGGTCGCAGACGCGGTTCGGATCCCGCGTTGCTGTGGCTGTGGTGTAGGATGGCAGCTACTGCTCTGATTGGACCCCTAGCCTGGGACCCTCCATATGCCACAGGTGCAGCCCTGGAAAAGACAAAAAGACAAAAAAAAAAAAAAAAATTTCCCTCAGGGGAGTTCCCACTGTGGCTCAATGGTAAGGAATCCGACTAGTATCCATGAGGACACAGGTTCCATCCCTGACCTCGTTCAGTGGGTTAAGGATCCGGCGTTGCTGTTGCTGTGGTGTAGTTCTGCAGCCACAGCTCGAATTGGACCCTTAGCCTGGAAACATCCATATGCCTCAAGTGCAGCACTAAAAAGCAAACAACAACAACCGCTCAAAACCCAAGAACACTTAAAGTTTTTGAAAGTTTTGACAGTTTTACTTTTTACCTCAGAGGCTTTAATTAATATCATTATTAAAAGATTAAGTTATATGTAACTTGACACTGTAATCTACATGGAGAGTAAGTTTTGCCTGTTGGCCCCAGTAATCTTTCCTTTGTTTTTTTTAAATTGTAGTAAGAACACATAACATTTACTACTCTAACAATTTCTTTTATTTATTTATTTATTTATTTATTTATTTAGTCTTTTTAGGGCCCACCTGCGGCATATGGAGGTTCCCAGGCTAGGGGTCTAATCGGAGCTGTTGCTGCTGACCTACGCCAGAGCCACAGCAACGCGGGATCCGAGCCACGTCTGCAACCTACACCAGAGCTCATGGCAAGGCCGGATCGTTAACCCACTGGGCGATGCCAGGGATCGAACCCTCAACTTCCTGGTTCCTAGTCGGATCCGTTTTGGCTGCGCCACGACGGGAACTCCCTACTCTAACAATTTCAAAGTTCAGCAGCCTTAAGTACAAACACGTTGCTGTGCCAGGCTTAACCCACTGTTCAGACCATTCTTTTGTTTCTATTTTCTTGCTTACCAACAGAGGGCAGGCACATACAGGGTACCATTCGGCCTCTCAGGGGCCACCTAGCCCACGCATGCGCTTCTCACCTGGGGAAGGTGAATGGGCGGGGCATAGGGGCGGGGCCAGGGCACGCAGGCGCGGCGCGGGCATTGTGACGTCAGGCAGCGCGGCAGGGCAGGGACCAGGCGGCTGCTGGCAGAGGCGCATCCCAGAGCGTGACGCGAGGACTCCCCTCCCCGTGGCCCGCCCGCCGGCCCGCCTCGCCACCGCCTCCTTCGCTCCCTCAGCGCGGGCCAGCGGCCGGGGCGGAGGCCCGGGGGCGTCGCGGCGCCGAGAGGGCGGGCGGGCTTCGGAGCGCCGGGCGGCCGGGGTCCGCGGCCGGTCGGTGCGCGGCGGGCGGGCGGCGGGCGCTGGTCTATATGGCGGCGGCTCTGTCGGGCCTGGCTGTCCGGCTCTCACGCTCGGCCGCCGCCCGCTCCTATGGGGTCTTTTGCAAGGGACTGACCCGCACGCTGCTCATCTTCTTCGACCTGGCCTGGCGGTTGCGCATCAACTTCCCCTACCTCTACATCGTGGCTTCCATGATGCTCAACGTCCGCCTGCAGGTGGGTGAGCCGTGCCGGTTTGGCCCCTCTCCTACGACCCTCCCCAAGCGCCGGTCCTCCCAGCGCGGCCCATCCCACCTCTCCCAGGACGATGAAGATGCCGCTGGGAGCTGCCAAGCTGGATGCTGAGTGTATGCCAAGCACCGTGCATTTCTCCCGCAACCCCACGGGAGAAAACCGCGCTGAGGTTATTGTTATCCCAGATCCGCAGACGAGGCGGGGAGGGGGGCGTGGAGCGGCTTGCCTTGGGTGAGGGCCTGCAGATGGGGCGTGCGGTCCGCGGCGAGGCGGGTGGATGCTGCCGCCGGCTCGAGAGGCCCTGGCTCTGAAGAGGAAATTTTGCCCAGAAAATCACAGATTGTCGGGCCTGGAAGCGGGAATGGATGGTGGTGGGGTTGTGGTTGACTTTTCTAGTTCCCAAACTTTAGGAAGCTTTGAGAAAAATGATCCTTGACACTTAAAATAGTTAACGCTAACCAGTGTTTTGATAGGTTTATCTTATTCATCCTGGTTAGATGGAGGGTGTGTATATGTGAAAGGCGTGCAGGTGAACGTGAGGGAAAATCAGGTGGAAGAGGAGGGAGGCAAAGGTTCAGAGGCCCAGAACGGTTCAGATGTGAAAGGGTACACATATGCACACGTAGCACCTTTGAGGTCATGGCTGCTGTAGATGACTGACATGTCTGCATCTCCCCTCCCCAAATTCCAGATGCCTTTTTTAGTGGAATGGAAAGTCATCAGATGGAGAATTATTTCTTTCTGTGTCATGATGGCCAAGTGCTGAGCTTCTCTTGGATTCTATTTACACAGAGTCTGTTGCCCGCTGTGTGCCAGGCAAACACTGATGGGGGGGAGGTGTCCCTGTCCTGCAGGAGCTTACAGTCAGACAGTACTTGTGTTGCTCCCTGTTGTGCAAAGTGAGGAAGCCTGAGCAGGAAGATCAAGTGGTTTTGACACGGGCGGGACATGTATTTTCTTTTTATTCCCTTTGGTTTGGTGTATGAGAATGTACTTGTCTGGGAGTTCCCTGGTGGCCTAGTGGTTAAGGACTTGTAGCTGCTGTGGCTTGGGTCTGCTCCTGGCCCGGGAGCTTCTGCATGCCATGGGTGTGGCCAAAAAAAAAAGAATGTAATTGTCTCTAAGCCTGTATGGTCAAGTTTTGGGTGTCCTTCACTGGTGATGGCAGGCCACATAAAACTTTACCCAGCTGTTGAGCAAAATTGTGTTAAGATGAGTTGTGATGAACCTGCCTATTTCAAGGTTCAAATTTAGACACTTTTATATGAGCAGGGGCTTCTGGCATCCTTAAGTGGTACCACACTAAGGAGTAGAAAACTCACATCTTCCCAGTGGTATCAGTGAGTAAGGGTCTTGGGGTAGTGACTGGGACAAACCAGAAAGCTTGTGCTCTAGCCAGTTGTCAGCCAACTGTTCTTTAAGTGATTTCCAAGAGAGATTGGAAATCCTGGTTTTTAAATATCAGATTAATGAAAAATCAACCTGGTGAGCAATATAAAATGTGTCTGCAGGCTATATTTGACCCCCAAGCTCCACTTTGGAAACTCTTGTTCTAGAGTTAAATATTTATAGTTTGTAGTCATCTATAAAAAATCACAAAAATGTAAGGAAATCTAGTACATAATGTTGAAAACACCCAGGTACGTACCATTAAAAAAGAAAAAAATCACCTTTCTTGGGAGTTCCCAGTGATCTGGCATTGACTCTGCGTCTGCATGGGTTTGATTCCAGGCCCAGCACAGGAGGTTAAGGATCTGGCATTGCCACAGCTGTGGCATAGGTCACAGCAGGGGCTCAGATTTGATCTCTGACCCGAGAACTTCCATGTGCTGCAGGTGCGGCCAAAAGGGAAGAAAAAAAAATCGTCTTTCTCGTTTGTCTGCTTGCTTATTGATGACCAACAAAGTTACCATAGTCACACACCGAACTATTGAAGGAGGCTCCATCTGTTCGCCGCAGGGCTGTTGGTGAAGTCTTTTAAAAACATAAATTAGATCATGTCATTCCTTTAAAAAAAAAGAGAGAGAAACAAAACTGCTTCTCATTGCCTATGGAATGCAGCTCTGGCTTCTTTTGACCTTTGTAACCTCTTCCCTGGCTTGCCCCTTGCTTGCCCTTCTTTCTCACATTTTCCTATT
Organism: Catagonus wagneri; assembly: GCA_004024745.2. Classification (NCBI taxonomy): domain Eukaryota; kingdom Metazoa; phylum Chordata; class Mammalia; order Artiodactyla; family Tayassuidae; genus Catagonus; species Catagonus wagneri. Next base: position 2,810,448 of record PVHT021183577.1, read on the forward strand.
GATTCTCTGCATGCGCTGAGCTCCTTCCCACTGAGCTCCTTCCCTGCTCTTTCCCGCCCCTCGGCATCGACACTTGCTGTTCTTTCCACCTTGAGTGCTCTGCTCATGTCGGTACATTCTCACACCTGCGTCCTCATTTCACAGCAGTATTTTGGGGATCACCAAATCGATAGGCTCCTGGGCCTGCTGTCGTCACTGCAAGAGTGCTGAAGGCTTGTTTCATATCAATAAGGAATGAACAACTCCATTCCTGTTACATACTTAGTGTTTCCAAATCAATTGTTTGTAAGGCAGAAAGGTAATCTCTAGAAAGTTTATTCAGATGTGAATTTCATAACCAGGGATTTGCACTGTAGCGATTGAGGGTAAGTGCCTTTTGGAGGCGGGAAATTGGCTCTGTTGTAAGAGTGGTATGGGCAGTAAGGAGACCTGGGTGGCTTGGTGGACTCGATGCCAAGTGATTGTCCAGACACAGCACAGCTTTAGAGAACCGAGGAAGCGGATGCTCTGGCTGTGGAGCAAAGGCTTTTTGGTCAGTTCAGAGGTGAGTGGGGAGGCGCAGACAAGGTGGTCCACCAGGTACCTTGGGGAAGGGCTGTCTAACTGTGAGAATTTTAGGTTTGATCTTGGACTTGGATCAAGTGCAGCAGCAGCCATGTCACATGCGGAGGGGGACCAGGTGGGAGTAGGGGCGTCTCTTTAGTATTTACACCTGTTCCTTTAAACTCCCCTGCTGGTTTGGAGTTTCTGTACGTTGGTAGAAAGTCATTAACTTCCCAGACTCAAGGGTTTAATTATTTTGGCCTCTGGTAAAGGGAAGTGCAACAGGAAATAGAATCAGAAAAGGGGTAATGCTACTCACCCCACCTGCTTACTCAGAACACTCTGTACCCTCCTTGTCCTGACCAGTCTGTTTTGTGAGTAACCAGGACAAAGGACTCAGTTTCCCATGTTTACTCAGGGACTCCAGGTCATGTGTCAGTAGGGCAGCCAAGCATTTTAAGGAGGTTGATACCTTTCTTGAGTTTGGAAGAGGATTCAATGAGAAAACAGATGCAAAGGACCTTGTAAATGAAAAGAGCTATGATTTAAAAACACCGTTTCCAGGAGTTCTCTTGAGGCTTAGCAGGTTAAGGATCCAGGATTGTCTCTACAGCAGCTCAGGTTCACTGCCTGGCCTGGGAACTTCCAAATGCCATGGGTGTGGCCCCCCAAAAAAGAAAAAAAGTAGCTTTGCAAATAAGCCTTAATCCCTAGAGCCCATCCTAGGAGATTAAGCGTTAATTAATCACAGCATCCTACTTATTTATATATAATCTGAACTGTAAGGCAGTTAAAAAAAAAAATGTGGATCCACACCAAATACCAGATGTAGTAAAAGGAAGACAAAAATTACACTGAGAACCTATTGTAATTGAACAGGTTATACCTGCAAGTTTTCAGTTATGTTTCCTGTGGAAAGAGTCAAGTATTTAGCCCCAGGTCACCTAGATTCTTGTAACTATCAAGGAGAAGAGGCCTAGGAGTTCCTGTTGTGGCTCAGCAGGTTAAGGACTCTATGTTGTCTTTTATGAGGATGCAGTTCAGTCCCTGGCCTGGCTCTGTGGGTTAAGGACAGGTGTTGTCACGAGCTGTGGCTCGGATTTGAACTTCCCTATGCCATGGGTGTGGCCATAAAAAGAAAAAAGTGGAGGCTTTAGAAAGAGCAGTTGAAAAGATGACATCATGAAGATGGATGACAGTTGTCAGACCAAGCCCTGTCCGTAGTTTTCTGTGCCAGCAGCCATACCGCCCTGTGCTGGTCCGGCCAGGTCGAGAAGCGTTCTTGGCGCCTCCTTCTCTGTGGCCCCTCTGCCTGTTTCTAACCGCTTTTAGTCTCCTATCTCTGAATGACTTTCTAAGTTCAGAACTCCATGCCTTTCAGAGTTCCCCTATCACTTGCAGATCTGTATTTATTCCTTCCAGTCAGGTCAGGTGAGTTCACGAGTGCAGGGAGGGCTGGGGAAACTGAGTGCTGTTCTCAGTTTGGAGCGGGCCCTGTTGATGAGCGAAACTTGAGGATGAGTGTTTTAGCCATGGAGATGTCTGGGTTAGAAGAGTGTTTTCATTTCATTCAGAGAAACTCTCTGGCTGGTGCCAGCCCCGTGTGTCCCAGCACAGTGGGAGGCTGGTCAGTGAGGCGGGAGGCACAGGAGACTGGGGTGGAGAGGCTCACGTGTTGTCTCACAGGCATTGCAAGGATGTTGGCTCCAACTGATGGAAATTGTCTTATGTCCCAGCAATTTGTCAGAGTAATAAAGATCCCAGGACTCTATTCTGAGGGTTCGCTGCAGCTTGACATCATGAGTTCTGTTTCGTCGCTTGATCTATATCCAGCTCCTGGAAGAAAGTTGGAGGAAACTATAGTCTAGTAAGAGAACATCACAAAGGCTTATAAGCTTTGAAAAATCTTAAGAGGCACAGTTAAAACCACGAGCTCAGTTAAATGTAGGAGTTTGTTCTGGCTTCTGGGATATCGAACAGCAGCTATAGACTTTAAGATGGAAAATTCCAAACACCTAAGAACATAAAAATACCGTTAATCTTTCCTGTCCTTCAAGGGGACGTGTTAATCATGGTTTTTCATAAACTTCTGAAAATATTTCAACCTGTAGAAATGAACCTCCTTCTGGTTCATAGCCAGTGTCGTCTTCTGGGTCCTTACGTGGTTGGAAAGGCTAGGGATTGATTGCTGTGGGATCTCGTATAAGAACAGTAATCTCATTCAGCTCCTAACAGCATCATCTTAGGCTTTCAGCGTGTGAATTCTGGGGGTGTACAGGTGTTCAGATCATAGCACCTCCTGAAAGGTTTGTAAGAGCCAATAAAAATGAATTGTTTTTAAACAAAAGAACTAAAACTATAAAACCCTTAGATGAGAGCATAGGGGAAAATCTTCATGATACTGAATTTGGCAATGATTTCTTTTGAAAAGCACAGGCAACAAAAGAAAAGGATAAGAAGGTTCCCATTATGGCTCAGCGGGAAACAAACCGAGCTAGTATCCCTGAGGACGCGGGTTCGATCGGTGACTTTGCTCAGTGGGTTAAGGATCTGGTGTTGCTGTGAACTGTGGTGTAGGTCACAGATGCGGCTCAGATCTGGTGTTGTGGCTGTGGCATAGGCCAGTGGCTGCAGCCCCAATTTGACTCCTAGTCTGGGAACCTCCATATACCATGGATGCTGCCCCTAAAAAGCAAAAAAAAAAAAAAAAAGGGATAAATTGAATTTTGTGAGTATTAAACTTTTTTACTTCGGGAGAGTAAAAAAGGCAGTTCATAGAAAGAGAGAAAGTACGGTTGACCCTTGAGGAACACGGGTTTGAATTGCATGGGTCCACTTGTAAACAGTAATACTGCATGACTTGAGGTGGCTGGAATCCCCAGATAGGAACCACAGGGACAGAGGAATCACGTGTAGGGAGGCAGATTTTTTTTTTTTTTTGTCTTTTTGCCTTTTCTAGGGCGGCACCCGCGGCATATGGAGGTTCCCAGGCTAGGGATCTAACAGGAGCTGTAGCTGCCGGCCTTCGCCACAGCCACAGCAACGCGGGATCCGAGCCGCGTCTGCAACCTACACCACAGCTCACGGCAACGCCGGATCCTTAACCCACTGAGCAAGGCCAGGGATCGAACCCGCAACCTCATGGTTCCTAGTCGGACTCGTTAACCACTGAGCCACAACGGGAACTCCGGGAGGCTGATTTTAAAGATTATGCTCAGATTTTCAGCTTTTCAGAGATCGATGCCCCTGACTCCTAAGTTATTCCAGGGTCAGCTGTACTTGTACACCATATATCTGATAAGGACTGATGTCCAAGATACACGAAGAACTCTTACAACTCAACAACAAATAACCCAGTCCAGAAATTGGCAAAGGACTTGAATAGACATTTCTACCAAGAAGACACACCAACGGCCAGTGAACCCATGAAAAGATGGGCAGTTAGAACATGTTTGTGGGCAGCGAGACCACCGACTGTTGTGAGGACCTGATGCATCATTAGGGTGAATTCAGTTTTTTTTTCTTTTTATGTCTGCATCTGTGGCATATGGAGGTTCCCAGGCTAGGGATCAAATTGGAGCTGTAGCCGCTGGCCTACACCACAGTCACAACCACACCAGATGTGAGCCCCGTCTGTGACCTGCACCACAGCTCACGGCAACACCAGATCCTTAACCCACTGAGCGAGGGCAGGGATTGAACCTGCATCATCATGGATACTAGTCGGATTCATGTCCCTTGAGCCACGACAGGAACTCCTAGGATGAAGTCTAAGCTCCAAACTCCAGCTTGCCTACTTCAGCCTCCAGGCGCCCCTCCCCATACCAGCTGTATGGGAGGCAGACGCCCCCACCCCCACCCCAGGTCAGCTTCTCTCCCTGAGAGTCTCGGGGCCCCTCCCAGTTGTTCCCATCCTGTCCCAGGGAAACTTGTAGACCCGAAGGGTGAGTGACCACTCGTTTCTCAACGACAGAATCTCCCCACCCAGACCCAGGGTCCCCCAGGCCAGACTTAGTCTCCAGTAGCCACCACTGACTAACTGCTCCAGCTCCAAATCTGAGTACAGCTGGACAGGCTGAGAAACATTCCCCTGCCCAGCCCTCACCCGACCTGGCACTGCCCCCAGGATGCTTCTCTGCTAGGGAGGCAGTAAAACCCAGTGCTGGGGGGAAGATGAGGGAACTGCAAGTCAAAGAGCTACAATGAGGGAGTTCTCGTGGGGGCTCAGTGGTTAACGAACCGACTGGCATCCATGAGGATGCAGGTTTGATCCCTGGCCTCGCTCAGTGGGTTAAGGATCTGGCATTGCCATGAGCTGTCGTGTAGATTGCAGAGGTGGCTTGGACCCCAAGTTGCTGTGGCTGTGACGTAGGCTGGGAACCCCTAGCCTGGGAATTTCCATATGCTGCGGGTGCAACCCTTTAAAAAAAACGAAAACAAAGCTGCAGTGAGATACCACTTCACACCCATTAGGACGGCCGTTATGGGAGGCGGGGCGAGGGGGGGGGATGTGGAAGAATGTGAGCCCTTGTGCCCCTTTGGGGAGGTATGTAAAATAGCTCAGTTGCTATGGAAGACAGTTTGGCAGGTCCTCACAAAGTTAAACATGGAATCACTATATGATTCAGCAATTTCTCTTGTAGGCATAGACAAGTGAAAGTTTTGAAAACTGATTCAGGCACTCGTGCTCCAGTGTTCATAGCAGCACTACTGAGAGTCTCGAAAAGGTAGACACAACGCAGATGTCCATCAGCAGATGAGTGGATAAACAAAATGTGGTCTATGATACAGTGGAACATTATTCAGCTTTATGAAGGAATAACATTCTGACACCTGCTAAAACGTGGGTGAATCTTGAGGACATTATTCATAGAGACAGAGTGTAGAAGGTGGTTGCCAGAGGCTGGAGGGGAGGGAATGGGACTTATTTAATGGAAACAGAGTTTTAGTTTGGGGTGATGAAAAGTTCTGGTGATGGTGATGGTAATGGGTGGTAGACTTTATGCATTTTTTCCTGCTTTTTTTTTTTTGCTTTTTAGGGTTGCCCCCTAAAGTTCTCAGGCTAGGGATTGAATCACAGCTACAGCTGCTGGCCTGCACCACAGCCATAGCAGTGCGGGATCCGAGCCGTGTCTGTGACCTACACCACAGCTCATGGCAATGCTAGATCCTTAACCCACTGAGCAAGGCCAGGGATCAAACCCTCTACCTCATGGTTACTAGTTGGATTTGTTTCCCCTGCACCACAACGGGAACTCCCTTTTACTGCAGTTTTTTAAAAAGTTCTTTAAAAGTGGTTATGCTCTTGTGTGGTTGTGGCAGTGTTAAGTTGCCATAAAAGTTTCTAAGTGCCTGTTATTAATTTTGTTCTTACGTGGTCGTGGTAACAAATGGTGGTGGGGGTAAGCTCGTGGCTTATGTCTTTTACGGATTTTGGCTTACTCTGAGTGAAATGGGAAACATTGCACTAGATGTAAGCTAACCTGATTTGGTCATCCTCAGGGATCATTATAAGGGATCATTTTTTTAAAAACATTTATTGTGAGAATATTCAAACATACACAGAAGTGGAGTACAGTTGTCCCTTGGAATCCAGTCCCCGCCGTGGATACCAAAATTCATGGACACTCAAGTCCCATGTCTAAAATGGTGCAGTGTTTGCGTCTAACCTGTGTATGCTCTCCCATATAGTCATCTCCAGATTACTTTTATTACCTAATACAGTATAAATGCTGTGTAAATAGTTGTTAATGCAACATAGGTGCTATGTTGCCATCACACAGCAAATTCAAGTTGTGCTCGCTGGAACTTTCCAGAAAATATTTTTTCAAAAATTGTCTTCTTTTTGTTTTTGTTTTATTCTTTTTTGGCCACCTGCAGCATATCTAGTTCCTGGGCCAGGGATCAGATCCAAACTGCATTTGTGACCTACGTTTGTAGCTGGGGCATTGCCAGATCTTTAACCCACTGGGCCTGCCTGGAGTTGAACCTGCATCCTGACGCTGCAGAGATGCTGCCAGTCCTGTTGTGCCACAGCGGGAATTCCTCAAAATATTTCTGATCCCCTCGTAGTGGACTCCTCAGATATGGAACTCACGGAGATGGAGGGCCAGCTGTAGTATAATGAACCCCACGTATCCGTCACCCCTTTTCAACTTTTTGCCAGTCTTGTTTTAATCTGTTCCCCCTAGTCCTGCATGTGCCCATCTGACCACCCCACGCTGGAGTGTTTTAGGTATATCCCAGCCAGAATGGGTCACTTTTTTGGTTTGTTTAATTTTTACCTTGAAGTAATTTGACTTACAGAAAAATTGTAAAAATAGTGCAAAGGGAGTTCCTGTTGTGGCTCAGTGGGTTAAGGACCCGATGTTGTCTTTGTGAGGATGCGGGTTTGATCCCTGGGCTCGCTCAGTGGGTTAAAGAGCCAGTGTTGCTGCAGCTGTGGTGTAGGCCAGAAGCTGTAGCTCGATTTGATCCCTGGCCCAGGAACTTACATATGCTTCAGGTGCAGCCTTTGGGGTGGGGGGGAGAAAGGGGACCCTTTTCCCAGCTTCCTCCTGTGCTAAATAACCTCTTACCTACCAGAGTGCAGTTACCAGAGCTAAGAAATTAACCTGGGTGCAGTACTGTTTGCATTTCACTAGTTTTTCCTACAAGTGTATTTTTTTCTACCCCTGAACCCCACAGTGCATTTAGTTGCCATGTCTTAGTCTCATGCATTCTGTAATCTTCTTAGCCTTGTCTTTTCTTCTATGCCCATCAGTTGGGCATTTAGGTGGTTTGCACTCTTGGCTGCTGTGAGTTAGGTTGTGCACATTCACGTAGAGGCACCTTAGGTACCACGCCTTCAGTTCCAAAACACCGCGGTTAATTGAATGTTGCGGTAATGGGAGTCGCACAAGCTTTTTCATTTCCCAGTGCTGCAGAAGTTAGGTTTAGGAGTTCTCTGGTGGCTCAGTAGGGTAAGGATCCGGCATTGTCACTGCTGTGTCTCGGGTCACTGCTGTTGTGTGGGTTCAGTCTCTGACCCTGGAACTTTTACATGCTATGGGCATGGCCAAAAATAAAAATAAAATAAAAGCTATGTTTTTACTGTAGTTTTTTAGATTAAATGTGCAATAGGATTACGTCTAAAAAATGTACATACCTTAATTAAAAAATGCTTTATTGATATAAAGTTCTGTCTACTAGCCTCCAGTGAGTCATAATCCTTTTTGCAGTAGTGACATCGTGGATCATCATTGCAAATGTAATAGTAATGAAACAGATTAAAATAGTGTGAAAATTACCAAAACGTGACACAGAGACACAAAGTGAGCAAATGCTGTTGGAAAAAGGTGCCAGTAGACTTGGTCAATGCAGGTTTGCTGTGACCTTCAGTTTTTAAAAAGCACGAAGCATAATAAATAAAGCGAGATGTGCCTGTATAGGTTTTGTGTGGACATATATTTTCATTTCTCTTGGTTATGTACCTAGGGATGGAATTTCTGGGTCATACGGTAACTCTGCATTTAACCATTTGAAAAAAATCACCCAGACTTTGTGGTAAGAGCCAGGGTGGGGCTGGGGTTCAGGGATTTGGGAGGTGGTGGGGGGCGATCCTTTGAGACGCAGGAGAACAGTGCTGTTGGTTCATCAGACAGCGGTAGGGGAAGTGGTTGCATTGTGGGTGTATTTTGGTGTTTGAGCCAGTAGGCTTGTCTGTCTGCCTGCCTGCCTTAAAGGACAAGGTGGTTGAGAGAAATGCTCATTTGCGTCTCTTTTTTGGTGAACTGTACACGTTCTCTGCCCATTTTTCTGGTGGGTTTCTTAGAGCTTTGTATCTATTAGATGAGAGTTGTTTTGGTGTTCCCTTGTGGTGAAGCGGGTTAAGGATCCAGAGTTGTCACTGCATCGGCTTGGGTTCGATCCCTGGCCCAGGAACTTCCATGTGCTGTGGATGCAGCCAAAAAGAAAAAAAAAAAGTATTGTCTGCCATGAATTAACATTTTTTTCCAGTTAGTGTATTTTTGACTTTGTTTATGATGTATAGTTGCCATACTGGAGTTTATGTAGTCACATTTAATAGTCTTTTCTGACTTCTGGGTTTTGTCATAGAAAGGCCTTCCCAACTCTCAAGATCTAAGGGATTCGCGTGTAACTTATTCTGGTGCTAATGTATCATGTTTTTTTTTCTTTTTTTTTTTTTTTTTTTTTGCCTTTTGTCATTTTATGGCCGCGGGTTTTATGGCCGCACCCGCGGCATGTGGAGGCTCCCAGGCTAGGGGTCTAATCGGAGCTGTGGCCACTGGCCTGTGCCGCAGCCACAGCAACGCAGGATCCGAGCCGCGTCTGCAACCTACACCACAGCTCACGGCAACGCCGGATCGTTAACCCACTGAGCAAGGGCAGGGATCGAACCCGCAACCTCATGGTTCCTAGTCGGATTCGTTAACCACTGCGCCACGACGGG
>PVHT021183577.1:2824812-2855881 GCA_004024745.2 Catagonus wagneri
TTTTTTTTTTTTGGTCTTTTGTCATTTTAGGGCCGCACCTGTGGCATGTGGAGGTTCCCAGGCTAGGGGTCTAATCGGAGCTGCAGCTGCCGGCCTACACCACAGCCACAGCAACGCGGGATCCGAGCCACGTCTGTGACCTACAGCACAGCTCACGGCAACGCCGGATCCTTAACCCACTGAGCGAGGCCAGGGATCGAACCCGCAACCTCATGGTTCCTAGTTGGCTTCGTTAACCACTGCGCCACGACAGGAACTCCGATTTTGCATTTTTGAATTAATCTTTGTCTTACTGTGGGAGACAAGCTGTCAGCTTTTACCTGAAGCTGCATTTCCATCTTTCCTCCTCCCAGAAAGAGTAACTGCAGTTTAGATTACCTTTCCTCAGGCTAGCCTCTTAGAAAAATGGCTGAATACAGTTTATGTCTTGTTAAAATTTCTACTTATCGATGTTCTGGGGATATGCTGGTTTTTAAAGAAATATGTGTCAAACTTTTTTTTAAGTTATCGATTAATGAGGGAACTAGGAAGTTGTTATAATCTGTTTAAAGGAGAATTTATTTATTTATTTTTGTCTTTTTAGGGCGGTACTCATGGCATATGGAAATTCCCACACTAGGGGTCAAACTGGAGCTACAGCACCGCCAGCCTACACCACAGCCACAGCAACGCAAGATCCTAGCCGCATCTTTGACCTGCACCACAGCTCACAGCAACACCGGATCCTTAACCCACTGAGCGAGGCCGGGGATAGTTCTCATGGATACTAGTCGGGTTCATTACCGCTGAGCCATGAGGAAAACTCCTAAAGAAGAGTTTAGATAAAACCCATGAATGTAGTCAAGAATGCTGAAGTGAATTTAGACACAGATGTGACACTGGTCAGTATGCACAGGGCAGTGAATCCATTGTATTCCTCTGGATAAAATTCATTCCCATTTCTTTGGCCAGGAAGCCACTTGCCTTCCTCTTATATTTTCTACAACTGTAAGCAAGTTGTAAAGCAGCGAAGACAAAGTGGTGGATCCCTGTAAAATTAGGTAATTCAAAGAATGTTCTGCACAGCACACCCAGCAATGTTATTTTTTTGTCCATTTCAAAGCTTTTCACAGTTTTTCCTGATGTCTTCCCCAGCTGGGGCATAATGTCACAGAACGATTATTCTTGAGCACAGGAAAAAGGCTGGTCTCAGTATGTTTGCAGCTGCCTCAGGAGTGCTGACCAGATGGGCCACCTCGAGTTTGCTCTTGAACAACTGATGAAGTCACAAATCAGCTTCTATGCAGAAGTTCTCATGTAGAATCTCAGACAGGCTTTGAAAACCTCTATTTGCTAGTCTTAGAGTGGGCAGCTAAGCCCAAGAAGCTTCCTCGGCCATGTTTTTACCTGTAGTATATAAAAATACGGGTGGATTCTTCTTTTAGAGAGGCTCCATAATTTGCTGAGATTCCTGACCAGCCAAGTGAGTGATCTGAGGCTGGAACCTTGGATGCCTACACCCCTCCCTCTGTGCTGGTTTTCCTGGAAGGGCTTTGTAGACATCAGATCCACGTAAAGTCACCCTCGATGCCTTCAGAGTGACTTGTCATGCCTGTGTCCCTGAGAGTCATTCTCAAATAGGACACATTGAGTAAGGCCTTGCTCACCCAGTTGAGTCATCCAATTTATCCTGCTTAAAAGGAGGACAGATTTTTGTTTGTTTTGTAGCATTAAAAAAAAAAAGTTATTGGGAGTTTCCATCATGGCTCAGTGGTTAACAAACCATGAGGTTGCAGGTTCAATCTCTGGCCTTGCTCAGTGGTTTAAGGATCCGGGGTCGCCGTGAGCTGTGGTGTAGGTTGCAGACGCGGCTTGGATCCCGCATTGCTGTGGCATTGGCCGGCGGCTACAACTCTGATTAGACCCCTAGCCTGGGAACCTCCATATGCCGCGAGTGTAGCCCTAGAAAAGGCAAAAAAAGACAAAAAAAAATTCCTTGGAATATAGTTGACTTAAAAAGTTGTCTTAATTTCAGGCATACAGCAAGGTAAATCAGTTATATGTAATATGCGTATTCAGTCCTTTTCAGATGCTTTTCCCCCGTAGGCTATTACCAGTATTGAGTAAATTTCCCTGTGCTATACAGTAGGCCCTAGTTACCAATCTACTTTTTTTTTCCTATTTCAGTTTATTTTTGTTAGAGTATAGTTGACTTAGAGTGTTGTGTTAATTTCTGCTGTACAGCCTAGTGACCCAGACATATATTTACCTACGTTCCTTTCTCGTACTGTCTTCCATCATGTGCTGCCCCAAGAGATCGGATGTAATTCTCTGTGCCCATCTATTTTATATACAGCAGCATGAATATGTCAGTCCCAACCCCCTAATTTATTCCTCCGCGCCCATGTTTCCCCTTCGGTAAATATAAGTTTGGTTTCAAAATCTTTGAGTCTGTTTCTCTGTTGTAAGTTCTGTAGTACCGTTTTTATTAGATTCCACGTATTACCGATTCCATATGATATTTATCTTTCTTTCTCTGGTTTCACTTGGTATGATAATTTATTTATTTTTTTTCTTTTTCTTTTTTTTTTGTCTTTTTGCCTTTATGTAGAGCCACACCTGCGGCATATGGAGGTTCCCAGGCTAGGGGTCTAACAGGAGCTGCAGCTGCCGGCCTTCGCCACAGCCACAGCAACGCGGGATCCGAGCTGCGTCTGCGACCTACACCACAGCTCACAGCAACGCCGGATCCTTAACCCACTGAGCAAGGCCAGGGATCGAACCCGCAACCTCATGGTTCCTAGTCGGATTCGTTAACCACTGAGCCACAATGGGAACTCCCCTTATATGTAGTTCTTAAAGGCACCTCCACACTGTTCCCCACAGTGGTTGCACCAGTTTACATTGCCGTCAGTACCTGTCCTCGAGGACACCAGCGAGTCCCTCACCGCCGAGCTCAGCCACAGCAGGGGCTTTAGGAAGCTGCAAAGTACTATTCTTTTTGTTGTGATTTCTTCTTCTTCTTCTTTTTTTTTCCTTTTTAGGGCTGCACTTATGTCATATGGAAGTTCCCTGACTAGGGGTTGAATTGGAGCTGTAGCCGCCGGCCTATCCCACAGCCACAGCAACGCCAGATCCTAACTGCATCTGCAACCTACACCACAGCTCATGGTAATGCCGGGTCTTCAACCCACTGAGCGAGGACAGGGACCGACCCCAGTCCTCACGGGTGTTAGTCGGGTGTGTAATCCGCTGAGCCACGACGGGAACTCCTTTGTTGTGATTTCTAAGTCATGGGTTGATATCCTGTTTTCCATCAAAATGTAGGAATTCCTGGTACTGGAGAGTGTTAAAAAGATCGTACTGGGCACTCTCTGGTGGGTGTGGACTCTCTTTGGACCCTGTCTTCATTGTAACACTTTAATCTGGTCTTTTCCAGGTTCATATTGAGATCCACTGAACCTTCCTCGGACTGGCAGGTGTGTCCCGGGGCTCAGGGCACCAGCGAACACACAGCATGAGGGATGGAAGAGGGACTCTGGGTACCCGCCTCGCGGAAGAGAAGGGAGCGGGCGGTGATTCAGGCAGGCTCTTGTTTGGACTTGAGCAAATGCAGGAGAGCCCTTTGCCGTCAGATACAGCTTCGAGGGTGAACAAGCCTGTGGTTGCTGCAAATGGAAATGCACAGAATGGGGAGCTATCACTGGAAATGGAAGAGGATCTCAGTGAGGTGGGCCTTTTGCTTCAACCTGGCAACGGAGCACCTCCACACTTACAAAAGTCCACGAGAAGAAATTCAGCTTCAGCAGCTGCTCAGAGTGAGACTGTGGGTTTGCTCTTTGCTTCCCCGGAAGAGTGTTTTGCTGGGGTGTCCTGTGGTGTCGGGGACGCCCAGATGAAGGACAGCGTGCGAGGAGGGCCCAGGGCCTCCGACGGCTGCAGAGGACGGAGCTGCCGAGGAGGGCCTTGGGGGTCAGGACTGCCAGGCCGCCAGAAGCCTTCAGAAGCAGGGATTTCTGCTGACGAACCGCCAAGTGCACTTCTGGAGAGGCTGGACTCTGAGTTGGAACCATCTTGCCTGCGTTCCATCCTGTCTACACTGCTGCACGCACATCCCCACGTATTCTTGAATGATGAGAAAAAACACCTTTCCCCTGGCCATTCAAAGCCCAAGTTTTCAGAGCCAACAGTAGAATACAAGAAAATGCTTTCACATGTAATAAGTACCTCAGATGGTCTGCAGAGAGCACTGGCCTTACCGACTCCACAAGCCTTTGAATCAGTGAATCTGTTATGCCGCAGTCAAGGTAGAGGCAGAATAAAAATAGATTAATTTTACAAGTTGTCTGAGAATGATTGCTTTTGCTTTAAGGCTGGATGCAAACAGTGCAGCCGTGAAGCTCCTGCTTTGGTTTGTATGTCCAGACAGACTTAAAGGAAGTAGAATTTTAACTTGTGGGAAGCGTAGGGAAGGAAATCTTTTGAGTTTTAAATTGCGCATGAAAGACATTCAGGATTGGGCAGCCATTTCAAGGAGACTGGATATATCCGATATAAATATCAGGTTAGAACTGAAAGATTGAACCAAGTTTTTAATATACTTTGAGCACTCATCCTAAAGGGCTACCGTCCCAGATACTGTCGTCTCCAGACCGCCTCCGACCGGCTAAGTGGAAATACATATTTGTCAAGTCATCTCTTTGGTACTTGCTCTGAGCCAGGCTGAGCTGATGGCAAGCTGTTACCCTTTCTGAATTTTGTAGAATAATTTTGGTCAGCAAAATCCGATGGCTCTTCTCACATCCCTCTCCTTCCACTTGAAACACAATTTGAATGGAGGCCCTATGGTGAAAGTTGCAATATTAACCTTCCTTTAGAGAACCCTTTCTCAGACCGGGAACCCTAGCAGTGTTACTCGAAAGGAAAATGAGCTTGAGCCCATCTGCCGCAGCTCAGTTCCCGAGTCAGGTCAGGTACTCCCCTTCCAGAGGGTTCCCGGTTTCTAGGAGTTTCAACTCTCTTCTACTAAGGCTTTTCTGAAATAACTCCTTTTTTGTTAGTTGACACCTTGGATAAAAAGCACTTAAGAGTGTAAGTTTTTAAGGAGTCCCAAAGCAAGACTTCACCATTTTCGGAATTATCGATTGCATATATATATATCAGTTTATATTGTGTGCTAAAGTACTTTGCTGTGTGCTATTTTATTGTTTTGGCAAAATGGAAAGTAAATCCTGTTCTTTAGCATATAATAAATGTCTTATTTTACCTGTGTAGTCTTGGTTCCTTCTGTCTTAATTGCGAATGCTGCTGTCCTAATACCTAAGCCTTTTAGCCCCAAGTGGTTTGCTAAGTGGGAAGCAAAGGACAGAAAACAAAATGTTAAGTTACATTGGACCTCAGCTCTCACTTTCCTCCCCGGGGCGTGATGAAATAGTGCATCTTGGTCCTTAGACGGGGTGTCCATAGAGCCCCCACATAAGAGTCCTTGTGAAAAAACTATCTCCAGCTGGTCTGAAAAGACACGGTCTTGATCAAATGAGTAGAGCCCTGATTAGGAGACAGCGTTCGGGGATCACCATTGGGTGGTGAAATGAGGTGACACTTTTCAGTGTTTTAGAATGGGAACTGTTTTCTCCCCCCCCTTTTGTTTTTTCTTTAGGGTGGAACACTCAATGCATGACTCACCAGCTCTTTCATTTCCTTTGTTTTGTAAATTGCAAGTATGCAAATTTTTAACCATTTGCAAAGAACAAATACAGAATTTCCTATTTAGCATCAAATACCAAACTGAAGTGTTTCATATAGTTTATATAGAATAAGTTGTGGTTTTCTAAAAATTTGTAGAAAAGCTCACAACTTTTTTCTTCACATTAATTTTTTTTTTTTTTGTCTTTTGTCTTTTTAGGGCCATACCCGCGGCATATGGAGGTTCCCAGGCTATGGGTCTAATTGGACCTGCAGCTGCCTCCTACGCCACAGCCACAGCAATGCAAAGATCCAAGCTGCATCTACGACCTACACCACAGCTCACAGCAATGCCAGATCCTTAACCCACTGAGCAAGGCCAGGGATCGAGCCTGAAACCTCATGGTTCCTAGTTGGATTTGTTTCCACTGTGCCATGACGGTAACTCCCACATTAATTTTTTGGTACACATATGCCTTTGGTGCTTTATTGGTTCCGGTTCTGCCTGAAGATGGCCTTCTATGGAAAGTTCTAGGGTGGAGAGGTGGTGATAAGTGTTAAGTATGAAGTTTCATACCTGCAGAAAGAGGCCTTTGGTAAACGCTTATTTTTGAGGCAATTAGTACAGAAATAAGATACTCTTTTGTATAGGTTTCCATGATTGATAAAAGTGATCACATATTTGAAATATTTTAAGTTGTATCACTTTGGCAATAAAAACTAAGTTTAAAAAGTTTAAAAAGTTTTTTTTTTGTGCAGGGTGGGTGCACATGGAGGTCCCAGGCTAGGGGTCAAATTGGAGCTGTAGCCACCAGCTTAAGCCACAGCCACAGCAACATCAGATCAAGCCTCGTCGGCTACCTACACCACAGCTCACAGCAACATCAGATCCTTAACCCACTGAGCGAGGCAAAGAATCGAACCTGTGTCCTCATGCATGCTAGTCATACTCGTTTCTGCTGAGCCACAAGGGGAGCTCCTGTTTTATAAGTTCTGATGCTGGTGTGCATTTTCTTTTTTGCCTTTATGGATTCTACTCTTAAGGGCTGAACTTCACAGTCACTTAATTTTTTATTTAATTTTTTAGGGCTGGACCCGCAGCATATGGAAGTTCCTGGGCTAGGAGACAATCGGAACTACAGCTGCCAACCTACACCACAGTAACACCAGATCCCAGCCTTGTCTGAGACTTGCATCAAGCTCACAGCAATGCTGGATCCTTAACCCACTGAGCAAGGCCAAGAATCGAACCCTCATTCTCATGGATACTAGTCGGGTTTGTATCTGCTGAACCACAGTGGGAACTCTCTGCACAATCACTTTGTTATTATTGTTATTATTTTGTCTTTTTAGGGCCGCACCTGTGGTATATGGAGGTTTCCAGGCTAGGGGTCCAATCAGAGCTGTAGCTGCTGGCCTACACCACAGCCGCAGCAACATGGGATCCAAGTGGCGTCTGCGACCTACACCACAGCTTATGGCAACACTGGATCGTTAACCCACTGAGCAAGGCCAGGGATCGAACCCGCAACCTCATGGTTCTTAGATTCGTTAACCGCTGAGCCACAACGGGAACTCCAACATGGCTTGATTTTATAAGCAGGAAGTAAGACATGTATTTTGGTGCTTGGTGTGTGTATTCTAAAACACATACAGACTATTTACTATAATTTCACACAGAATAAAAACGTGCTATAAGATTTTCTTTGCATTTTCCTATAGGTAATTTTAAAGTTCTTTTTAAACCTTCCAAGAATATGAAATAGAATTAAGGGAGAGTTCCCCGGTGGTACAGTGGGTAAAGGATCTGGCATTATCACTGCTGTGGCTCAGGTTCAGTTCCTGGGCCGTGGAACTTTTGAGTGCCACAGATGCAGCAAAGAAAAAGAAAGAAAGAAAGAGAAACCAAGAAAGAAAGGTAAGAATGAATTAAGGTTATCTCCTAAACTACACAAACTCAGAGCTGCCAGGGGCTCTTTGATACCAGCCTGTGGGGAAGCTTTGAAACACACCCCATCCAGGTGGTGATACTGCATTCAGTGTAGTCATTTGAAATTCGAGACCTGAATAAGATTCAACAGGTTGATTGCTTCAGCTCAGCTCTCCTTTTTTTCCAAACTGTTACCTCTTTTTTCCATTTTTTTGGGAAATTGGATGAATTAAAAAAAAGCATCTGCTTGGAGTTTCTCCTTCTGTGGGGCAGCAGGTTAAGGATCCAGTGTTGCCTCTGCTGTGGCGAAGTTTCAACCCCCAGCCTGTGCAGTGGGTTGAGAATCCGGCGTTGCTGTAGCTGTGGCATAGGTTGAAGCTGCAGCTTGGATTCTATCCCTGGCCCAGGAACTTACATATACTGTGGGTCCTGCCCAAAAAAAGAAAAAGAGAAATCTCTTCACTGCTATTTGCACCCCCCCCCGCCCTTTTTTTTTTTGTCTTTTTAGGTCAGCACCCACAACATATGGAAGTTCCCAGGTTAGGGACTTGGACCTGCACCACAGCCCCAGCCACAGCCACGCTGGATCCTTAACCCACTGACCGAGGCCAGGGATCAAAGCCAAGTCCTTATGGATATTAGTGAGGTTCCTTACCGCTGAGCCACAGTGGGAACTCTCTTCATTTGCACCTCAAACTCTGCAAACTACATCGAGCTGTATATCTGTGCACCTGGGATTTGATTAGGAAAGATTGTTTGCAAAGGGGCTGAGTGTTTAGGAAAGGATGTCACAGGATAGTTTCTTTTTTCCTGAAACATGATCTTCCTTTATTGAGTCTAGCAAGACTTTTTTTTTTTTTTTAGGTCTGCACCTGTGGCATAAGGAAGTTCCTAGGCTAGGAGTGGAATCAGAACTGCAGCTGCTGGCCTACCCCACAGCCGCAGCAGTGCTATATCTGAGCCTTGTCTATGACCTAGACCACAGCTCAGGGCAATGTTGGATCCCTAACCTACTGAACAAGGCCAAGGATCGAACCCGCAACCTCATGGTTCCTAGTTGGATTCATTTCCCCTGCACCACTCCGGGAGCTCCCTGCTTTTAGGTTTTTAAAGGAGGTGGACCTAAGCTGTTGTCCCTTCCCCGTTTACCCACTAAGTATCCTTTTTCTATCAGAAACAAAGGAGTGGTTTGCTTCAAGATTGGAACTAGGCTCTGCGTTCTAACTATTGAAGGTTTTCTTCTGTTATATTTAAGGTTGCAAGCCCTCTGCCACTGCTGCTCATCTAAGACGACGTGGAGAAAGCAGCAGGTCTCTGTGCTCCTTCGACTTCAACTGCTGTATCAGTCAGTGCTCCGGAGAAACAGAAACAATAAGATACACACAGATAAAGGTGTGTGGAGATTCGGAGTTCCTGTTGTGGCTCAGTGGTTAATAAGCCCGACTAGCATCCATGAAGACATGGGTTAAATCTCTGGCCTCACTCAGTGGGTTAAGGATCTGGTATTGCCTTGAGCTGTGATGTAGATCGCAGATGTGGCTGGGATCCTGAGTTGCTGTGTGTCTCGTAGGCCAGCGGTTACAGGTCCGATTGGACCCCTATTCTGGGAACCTCCATATGCCTAAGGTATGGCCCTAAAAAGACCAAAAAAAAAAAAAAAGGATATATGGGGATTTATTGTAGGAATTTGCTTACGTGATTCTAGAGGCTGACCAGTCTCACCATATGCCATCTGCAAACTGGAGACTCGGGGAAGCTGGGGGTGTGACTCAGCCCAAGTCCAAAGGCCTGCGAACCGGGGGCACCAACGTGCAAGGCAGGAGACGGAGGATGTTCCAGCCCAGGTAGGGAGCATCGCCCTCTCTCCGCTGGGTTCTGCTTAGACCCTGGACATTGTGGGCGATGCCCAGCTGCACCGACGAGGGTGATCTTGACTCAGTGTACTGGTTCGAGTGCAGATAGTCTCTTCTGGAAATATTCTCACACACCCAGAATGAAAGCTGCGCCAGCTCTCTGGGTATCCCTCAGCCCAGTCCAGGCGACGGAGAATTAACCCTCGCAGTTGCCCAGCTGCCTCTTTTCAACTGAGCTCTCAGATGCCTCGAGGAATCTAGTTCTGGAGTTCCCGCTGGGGCGTGGTGGGTTAGGAATCCGACTGCAGAGGTTTGGGTCGATGGGGAGGCCTGGGTTTGACCCCGAGCCCAGCACAGTGGTTTAAGGATCGGCGTTGCTGCGACTGTGGAGTAGGTCATAGCTACTGCTCAGATTCAGTCCCTGGCCTAGTAACTGCCATATGCTTTGGGTGCTGCGAAAAAGAACGGGAAAAAAAGAAACGTCTAGTTCTTTGTAGGACATCTAAGGGGGAATCATAGTTAGAACCCTTGTCACTCCCTCCCCATGATTGATAAGGTCTCACCTGTTTAGAAAAGCCTACAACTGCGAGGGTGATCAGAGGAAAGAATTGGCTTATTTTCCTTGCAGATACTTTGCTCCCTCTGGGGAACACACACAGGTCTGAATTCACTTAGACACTGAGACTGCAGCGGTAAGGGAAACAAGCTCACTTTCTGGCCTTTTGGTGCCTTTGAGAGAGTAAATCCAGCCAGATTCTGGTCCCTGCCTCCAGATGAGTGGCACGCTGAGTCCTTGCTAAAGTTCACATTTCCTGTTCCGCTGTGTAAAGTCAAGTTTGGATGAATACATGAATTTTAAAACATTTAAGCACCAAAAGTATCTGTGAAAATCAGCTTCTCCTTCCTCTCCCTCTAGTAAGGATCCTTAACAAGAACATCTTATGTAGACACCTCACTTTGCTTCCTCGCAAATATTGATTTGGGTTGGAGGTGTTATATTCTCTGATACTGCTCTTTGTTGCCTGTATTTGTCACACTGTCTCTAAAAAGGGTCTTGGAGGAGTTCCCAGTGTGGCACAGTGGGTTAAGGACCTGGTGTTGCTGCAGCTGGGGTGTAGCTTCTAGCTGCGACTCAGATGTGATCCCTGGCCCAGGAACTTCCATATGCCTTGGGTGTGGCCTTTAAGATAAAAAAATTAGGGAGTTCTTGTTGCAGTTCAGGTAACGAACCGGGCTAGTATCCATGATGATGAGGATTTGACCCCTGGCCTTACTCACTGGTCAAGGATTCAGCATTGCTATGAGCTATGGTGTAGGTTGCAAATGTGGCTCGAATGTTGCTGTGGCTGTGGTGTGTAGTACGGCAGCTGCAGCTCCAATTTGACCCCTAGCCTGGGAACCTCCATATGCTGTAGGTGCAGCCCTAAAAATAATAAATAAATTTTATCAGGGTCCTGGCATGTTGGAATTAGCCATTTTTTTAATTTACATCGTTTAATATGGTGACTATTACACCAATAAAATGACTTAATTTTTCTGTCTGCTTACTCTAGGGAGCCACGAATTTGTCCTCAGCTCTCAAAGGTGACTTCGATGCTGTGTGACTGCTGCCTGCCCTGCTCACATCCATAACCACGGTGGGTTTGGACTTGGGAAAAGAAGAGGGATCTGGAACAAGGGAGGGAAAGGCCTGGTTTATTCAAGATGAGAAACATTCAGGCCAAGGGACCTGCCAGATGAGGAGAGTGGGCCCACTCCTGGAGACCCCCTTCTTGCTCAGTGGGAAAAATCAGCGTTTTCAGAGTTTAAACACTTTGATGTAGCTCTTGGTGGGACTGAAGAACCTGGTTTTTCCTTAAAAAAACTATTCATCAGTACAGGGCATATCTTAAAGTAATGCTTATTTTTGTTTTCGTTTTTGTCTTTTGTCATTTTAGAGCCGCACCCGGGGCATATGGAGGTTCCCAGGCTAGGGGTCTAACAGGAGCTGTAGCTGCCGGCCTATACCACAGCCACAGCAACGCGGGATCCGAGCCGCGTCTGCAACCTACACCACAGCTCACAGTAACGCCAGATCCTTAACCCACTGAGCAAGGCCAGGGATCGAACACGCAACCTCATGGTTCCTAGTTGGATTCGTTAACCACTGAGCCACAATGGGAACTCCAGGTAATGCTTATTTTTGAAGCTAAAGGAACAGATGCATATTGCGTGTTAAGTTAGCAGGTCAAGTCACCTTCATTACTCTGGGCAGATTTCAGTGGAATATTTTTGTCTCCCTCTGGACCAACCTCAGTGGATGGGATGCTAGGGCCCCAACTGTGTGTATTTAGTCATTTTAGGAATTCAGGGTAATTTTAAGGAGCAGCCTAATTGAAGTGGAATGAATGGGTGGGGTGTGAAGCAAACCCTGTGGTTGGCTTGTGAGATCCGTTTTTGCCACTAGAGGGAGCCACGTGTTCACTTAGGGTGTGTCTTGCTTCAGGGAAGGTTTTGAGTTTTTTTTTTTTTTTCCTCCCCCCGCCCAGTTTTTTTGTTTATCCAAATTCTGAAGCAAAAAAGAACGTAAAAATGCTGGCCTTAGTCCATTCGATTGTGGTTTGTTAAGCTCAAGGAGAGTGATAAGATTGTAACTCATTGTAACTCTTTAGCCGGTGCTTTGCAACAAGAAGGTACATGTGTTAGAAAAATTAATTTGGTGGTTTTGTCTTTAGGGAGCATATGAAACCACATTTTCACACGTACCAACAAGAACGGTGGTTTTGTCAGCCTGTTCCTTTCTGCCCAGAACAGCTGAGCCCTGACAGGCCCCTTTAAAAGGGTCTGGGTGTGTGCTTCTCCAGCGTGGGCCTCGGTGAGCTTGTCCTGAGTCCGTCCCGTGTGTGAGCACCTCTGGGAGAGGGACCCTAAAAGGGAAACTTGCCAAAAGAACAAGCCACTTTTTCACTATGGAAATCACAACTGTAGGTTTCTCTGATGTCCTGTAGTGAAATGTTCTTAAAACATCAGAGTCCCTTGAAACGTTGAGAACCGCTATTCTAATGTTAATGAATGATTGCTCTTTGCGGTGCATTTTGGTAAAAGATCTATTGGATTTTTTTTAAATGATAAACTGTGATAATAGAGTACATATAAATAGCTTACAAACTATTAAATTTCTTGGGAATGTTCTGAGGACCACTTATGACTTATTAAAATTAAAGCGGTTTGTTTGAATAAACTCCAGGCTTCCTCTTTGTGAGATGTTTCCGTTTGAGTCTCTTGGGAGAAAAATTGCTGGGCTGTTACTGTTTCCCTCCTGCTTGATTCAGACACATAATATTCAAAGCTCTGTGGAGATGTTTTGCAAGGTACCCAAATCTGGCCTGAGTTTCTTATAAAACTCACGTCTTTACGTTATAAAGCTCCTGCCCTTATGCACGTGATTTTCCTTATATTTACTGTTGTCTTAAGATGTCGCAGGGTGAGGATGTTTATCGAAAGAAAAATTAACAGTAATGTTTAAATTCCTAAGAACATTTCAACTGCCATCAGGCAACGGATGGTTTCTATAGTTAATAGGATCCATACATGAACACCCCTGCCCCGCGCAGCGTGAAAAGGCAGTGACTGTGACTGCTGAATACCTCTTAGTCTTCAGGATGATGGTTTTCCTTTCAGACGGCATAGCTGGTAACGGGCAGAGACGTGATTTAAACAGTTGACGAACATTGTTCATTCTTCATGTTGTTTTGGTTTTTTTCTTGTCACTTCTTTCGGAGATACATATTCAACATCCAGCAAATGCTGATTGGGTACCTACCGTAAACCGAACATCCTAGTAGGTGCTGGAAACAGTGATGTAATGAAATCCAGCCCCTGCCCTACAGAGCCCAGCCCTTCAGCTTGGTTCCTCATTAAGTAACTGAAGTGAAAGGCTCGAGGCATGAGGGACATGAGCGGGGAAAGTACTGATATTTGACTTTCTGCTTGTGAAAATGACAACTATTACATCACAAAATCAAAGCTTTGAAGTCCTTGCTGTGTTGTAGTGGGATCAGCATTGTCTCTGGAGCTCTGGGATGCAGGTTCAGTCCCCAGTCCAAAACTGTTGGTTAAGGATTTGGCATTGCTGCATCTGTGGCATAGGTTGCAACTGTGGTTCAGACCTGATCCCTGGCCCGGGAACTCCATATGCTGAAAGGTGGCCACAAAGGTATCAAAGCTTTGTCTGGAGGTTCCCGTTGTGGCCCAGCAGGTTAAGAACCAGACATGCTGTCTGTGAAGATGTGGTCCTTGGCCTCACTCGTGGGCTAAGGATCCGGCTCAGATCTGGCATTGCTGTGGCTGTGGCATAAGCTGGCAGCTGCAGCTCTGACTCAGTCCCTAGCCTGGGAACTTCCATGTGCCACAGATTCATCCCCCCCCCCCAAAAAAAAAAAGCTTTGTCTGGAGAAGATGACGCTATTTGCTTTTTGGTGTTGATGGGTGTCTTCAAGGATGAAAGTCATACCTTCCATTTCACACTTGAATCTCCAGTAACCTCAGGCTGCGCCAGCTATGCCAGCCTCAGACTTTTCCACCTATTGCCCAAGACCAAATAAATAAATAAATAAGGAATTCCCATCGTGGCTCAGTGGTTAACGAATCCGACTAGGAACCATGAGGTTGCGGGTTCGATCCCTGCCCTTGCTCAGTGGGTTAACAATCCAGCGTTGCCGTGAGCTGTCGTGTAGGTCACAGACGTGGCTTGGATCCTGCGTTGCTGTGGCTGCGGCGTAGGTCAGTGGCTACAGCTCCGATTAGACCCCTAGCCTGGGAACCTCCACATGCCGCGAGTGTGGCCCTAAAATGACAAAGAAAGGCAAAAAAAAAAATAAAATAAAATAAAATAAATAAATAAATAAATATGATTTTGAATGAATCTAAAGTTACGGACATTATACCTGTACTATCCAATAGACTAGCTTCTACCACATGTGACTACATAAATTTTAATTGAATAAAATCTAGGAGCTTCCATCGTGGCTCAGAGGAACTGAGTCTGCCTAGCATCCATGAGGATGTAGGTTTGATCCCTGACCTTGCTCAGTGGGTTAAGGATATGGTGTTGCTGTGAGCTGTGGTGGGTTGGATCTGGCGTGGCTGTGGCTGTGGTGTAGGCTGGCAGCTGTATCTCCAGTTGGCCCCCTAGCCTGGAACCTCCATATGCTGCGGGTGCGGCCCTAAAAAGACAAAAGACAAAAGAAGAAGAAGAAGAAGAAGAAGAAGAAGAAAATCGAGTGTGTTCCCATTGTGGCACAGCAGAAATGAATCTGACTAGTATCCATGAGGTTGTGAGTTCGATCCCTGGCCTCGCTCAGGGGGTTAAGGCATTGCTGTGACTGTGGTGCAGGCCGGCAACTGCAGCTACAATTTGACCCCTAGCCTGGGAACTTCCATATGCCACGGGTGCAGTCCTAAAGAGCAAGAAATAAAAGTAAAAAAAACAGTAAAATAAGATCTAAAATTCAGTTATCCTTCACCCTTGCCACATTTCAAGGGCTGGACAGCTGTAAGGGGCAGGTGACCGCTACTGTAGGTCATGCTGAGAAAGGACACTTCCGCCATCATAGAAAGTTCTGTTGGACAGCCCGTTACACACAGGCATGTGACAATTTTGCTTCTTCAATATATGAAAATTTTGGGAGTTCCCGTTGTGGCTCAGCAGGTTATGAACCCCACTAGTATCCATGCAGGCGCAGGTTCGATCCCTGGCCTTGCTCAGTGGGTTAAGGATCCTGCATCGCCTAGAACTGAGGCATAGGCTGCAGACTCGGTTCAGATCCCTTGTGGTGTAGGCCGGCTGCTGCAGCTCCGATTGGATTCCTAGCCTGGGAACTTCCATACACTGCAGGGGGGCGCCTAAAAGAAAAAAGGATATGAAGATTTTTAATATAGTGTGTGATTTTTTTTTCCTTTTAACACTCATCAATATAAGACAAAAACCCCATTCTGTTGAAGTGGAGGGAAAAAAGATCATGAGTTTGCACATGGTTTTCTGTGAGTATTTGCTCCACAAAAAAGGGATTGTCTCAGTGCCTCACTTTTAATGTCACTCACGAGTGTATCAGTCAGGCTTCTCCAGAGAAACAGAACAAGTAGGATATACATGAAATCAGAGGAGCAAACGTATTTTTTTTATTTTTATATATATTTTTAATTTTTTGTCCTTTTTTTGTCCTTTTAGGGCCGTACCCGTGGCATATGGAGGTTCCCAGGCTAGGGGTCCAATCGGAGCTGTAGCCGCCGGCCTACACCACAGCCACAGCAACGCAGGATCTGAGCCGCCTCTGGGATGTACACCACAGCTCACGGCAATGCCGGATCCTTAACCTGATACCATAGCTCACGGCAACGCTGGATCCTTAACCCACTGAGCGAGGCCAGGGATTGAACCCGCAACCTCATAGTTCCTAGTCGGATTCATTAACCACTGAGCCATGTCGGGAACTCCAGAGGAGCAAACCTATTTTGGGCAGTTATGGAGGCCGAGAGGCACCAGCTGAGAACTGGGAAGCTGGGTGGCTTAACACTCTAGGCCCAGAAGCCAGAGCTCCAGTGTCAAGGTCAGGACAAGGTGGACGTCCCAGCTCAAGAAGGCACAGAACTGGTCCTTCCCCTGCTCTTTTCATCATATCCCAGACCCTCAGTGGTTTGGACGGTACCAACTCACGTTGGTTTGAGCCAGTTTTTACTCAGCCTACTGATTCAAATGCTAATCCCTTTCAGAAACGCCCTCACGGACACACCCAGAAATAATGTCTCACCAGCTATCTGGGCGTCCCTGGGCCCGGGCCTGGTGACACATGCAATCAGCCTTCACAGCGAGGCCTGTCCCAGTTGCCTCTGGACGGAACATGCGGGAGTGGAACGAGGGCCGCGCACGGAAGGTCTTCTCTCCTCTTGCCTTTATTTTACTTGATTTTGAATTTCTTTTTGGCTTTTTGCCTTTTTCTGGGGCCGCACCCATGACATATGGAGGTTCACAGGCTAGGAGTCCATTCAAAACTGTAGCTGCCGGCCTATGCCACAGCCACAGCAATGCAGGATCCGAGCCGCGTCTGCAACCTTCACCACAGCTCACGGCAACGCCGGATCCTCAACCCACTGAGCAAGGCCAGGGATCGAACCGCAACCTCATGGTTCTTAGTCGGATTCATTAACCATTGAGCCAAAACTGGAACTCCCTGATTTTGAATATTTAAAGCCACATTTTATTTTAACTTTTTCAATTAAAAGTTGTTTTATTTCACTGTAAACCAGCTATAATGGAAAAAATGAAAATCTTTATAAAAATGGTTTTATTGAAGCATAGCTGATTTACAGTGTTGTGTTAGTTTCTGGTGTACAGCAAAGTAATTCAGTTATTTATGTACATATATAGGCATTCTTTTTGTTCTTTAACTTTTTGGGGGGCTTTTTTGTGGCGACGCTCATGGCATGTGGAAGTCCACGGGCCAGGGATCCAACAGCAGCGACCCAAGCTGTTGCATGACAGCACGCCAGGTCTTTGTTTTAAAATGTAGTTTTATTCCAATTCAAAAAGATACAGGCAGGCGTTCCCGTGGTGGCTAAGCTGTAACAAACCCAACTAGTATCCATGAGGACGTGGGTTCAATCTCTGGCCCCGCTCAGTGGGTTAAGGATCCGGTGTTGCTGTGAGATGTGGTGTAGGTTGCAGATGAGGCTCGGATCCCGAGTTGCTGTGGCTGTGGTGTAGGCCGGCAGCTACAGCTCCTGTTAGACCCCTAGCCTGGAAACCTCCATATGCCGCAGGTGTGGCCCTCGGAAGACAAAAAACAGCAAAGAGCCCTTGGTGTTTGTTTCATTGAATTCTAAGCATTTTATTATCCAAGAGCAATGGGCTTTAAAGTCTCTTTGAATCTTGCACTTTTGTGAACATCTCCTTGTCTCTTAGGCTGTCACCAGACCCGGCTGGTGGGATGGGCGTGTGCTGAGCACACCCCCAGCGAAATACAGGCTCCGGTTTAGAACTTGACCTCGGCTCTGGTGACAGGACAGTTCGCTGGACTCGAGACGATACACGAGCACATCCTCTGCCGCCCCGCGAAGCCACGAGGGGACTCGGAACCCTTGGGCTCCTACCCCCTCGAAGCTGGACGCGGCCTCCCCCTCATCACCCCTAAAAATAGGATTTGGAAGTCATCGCGTGTGTGATGTAATGCATCTCACAGTCATGGGCAGGAAGTGACGCTTTCCTGCCAGGCCCGCAGTGTCCTCCGGGATGGGCTGGGAAGGACATTCCTTTTGTTTCGCAATAGGAACGTCAGAGCGCTCAGGGCTGCCTTCTGGACGCTGAAAACCACGCAGCGCGCTCTCTGAAACCAGGCAGCCCGAGAGGCCAGGCTGGCTTTATTTGGGTGATCCCGCCTGTGAGTGCCTCACAAAGGCAAGCGGTAGGAACCATGCCCGCCGTCCGCCTGAACTCTCGTGGGCCCCGTGGGGCTCATAAAAGCGGTGAAACACACCCCTTCGGGAAACACACTCATAGCCTTCAAACGAATAGAGCAGTCAGCAGAATTTGGCTCACTGGCCCTACAGGTGACTGAGAATTTCGTACAACAGACTGGGGGCCAGAAGACCAGGGCTCAAAGCGTTTGGCAAGAGTTGTTTTCGGTTTTCCAGGATTCGCCCTGAGAATCAAATGTCTTGGCATTCCCTGGTGGCTCAGTGGGTTAAGGATCTGATGTCACTGCTGAGACTGGGGTTTGATCCCTGGCCTGGGAACGTCCGCATGCTGCGAGTGCGGCCAAGCTAAAAACTTGCCTTCAGTTCCTTGCAATTGTGTGTCAGGCTCTAAGGATAAACAGCTGAGTAAGACAGAAGTCGACCTGGGACGTCCAGGGTTTGGGAAGAAAAGGGACACTCCAACCAGACTGCCTGGCAGTGCGAGGAGCCATCCTGGAAGGTGCCGGATGTGGCTCTCAGACTCTTGCTCACTACACGGCCGGCTGCTTGGACGGATGCTTCTTGCACAGGAGCCCCTCCCAGCCCCGGCAAACGGGTCCACGGAGGGTTGCCAAGCCCTGTGGGTGCTGTCAGCCTGTTCCCCGAGCCGCACTTTACAGCATACATGTTTGAAATGCATTTCCTGGCCTGGAGGAGCAGGATTTCACCTCCCTGTCTCCCGGGGCAGAGACCTGAGCGTCCCTGAACTGCTTGTAGGAGCCAAAGCCCTCCAGCCTCAGGCGGATCCAGCCATCCACTGTCTCTGCCCTGTAAGAGCAGACGGACCGAACATCTCCTTCTTGCCCAGTGGCTCCTGCCCCCTCACGGAGTCGTTGAAGGCTACGTCCTCCCGTCGGTGGCCGATGGCCAGCTCCCACTGCAGCCCTTGGCACCAGCGCCAGCCTTGCCCTTCTCCATTCTTTACTCAAAAAAGACCCTATGTCTGTGTTTGTTCGAAACAAACTCTCATGGGAGTTCCCATGGTAGCTCAGCGGAAATGAAGCCAGCTAGTGTCCATGAGGATGTGAGGATGCGAGTTCGATCTCTGGCATCACTCAGTGGGTTAAGGATCCGTCGTTGCCATGAGCTGTGGTGTAGGCCGGCAGCTGCAGCTCCCATTCGACCCCTAGCCTGGGAATTTCCGTCTGCCTTGGGTGCGGCCCTGAAAAGAAAGAAAAAAAAACATCAACAACAATAAAACAAACTGTGAAAAACTGAGAACCAGGAATGAGAGTCATATTTTGCTGCATTGCTTGGAGTCATTCATTATAAGGTCTAATGCACGAAAAACCCACTTCCTTAAGGTGACAAATGGGGAGAAGCCACATTAATTGGATTTGCTATTAAGTGGGTGTATTGCTACCAAATTGGACAGAAAATTACTGGGAACACTTAGAGTGAGAATGAAAGTGTCTCAGACGCGGTGACAGGCCTCAGCCGGCCCTCCCGCTCCCTGGGCGGCTGCAGCTCTGATGCTTCCCTGAGGCTTGTGTTTGGCCCCCAGGGACACCCTGACCTCCCGATGGCTGCCAGCTGACCCATTTTTCCCACTTCCTTCCAGGCTTCATGGGATCCAGCCTGCTGTCTTTCCCCTTCCTAGCTGCCAGCAGGGACTCTGATTTCATGCAATTCCCTGTCTTCAGATCAAGGTCAGCCTCCCACTTCCTGCTCATCCCCGCAAACATGAGAGCTCAGCGTCTTAAAGACTTCAGTGCAGTTACCCTGAAGAAAGAACACAAGGTCTCAGGAAAGAGGAACTGGGGGGGTTCCCGTTGTGGCTCAGTAGTTAATGAGCCTGACTAGGAACCATGAGGTTGCAGGTTCAATCCTTGGCCTTGCTCAGTGGGTTAAGGATCTGGCATTGCCATGAGCTGTGGTGTAGGTCGCAGATGCAGCTTGGATCCTTTGTTGCTGTGGCTGTGATATAGGCTGGCATCTACAGCTCTGGTTAGACCCCTAGCCTGGGAACCTCCATATGTCATGGGTGCGGCCCTAAAAAGATAAAACACAAAAACAAAAAAACAAACAAACAAAAAAAACAGAGGAGAGAGGAACTGGGGATTGGTAGAGGGCGAGTTATTATTATTTTTTTTGTCTTTTTGCTTTATCTAGGGCCGCACCCGCGGCATATGGAGGTTCCCAGGCTAGGGGTCTAACAGGAGCTGTAGCCGCCGGCCTTCGCCACAGCCACAGCAACGCGGGATCTGAGCCGCGTCTGCGACCTACACCACAGCTCATGGCAACGCCAGATCCTTAACCCACTGAGCAAAGCCAGAGATCGAACCCACAATCTCATGGTTCCTAGTCGGATTCGCTAACCACTGAGCCACGAAGGGAACTCCAAGGGCAAGTTATTATTTAATGGGCATAGAGTCTTGGGAAGGTGCACAGGTTCTGGAGGAGACGGTGGTGGTGGTCGTATAACGGCGTGAATGCACTCAATGCCCCTGAGTTGTATGCTCAAACGAGGTAAATTTCTTGGCATGTATTTAACCACTATAAAAACTAACAAAAAAAAATTTTTTTGAAAGGGGGGATAGCAAAGTTTGTGGGATCTTTTTTTTTTTTTTCTTTTTACAGCCACACCCCTATGGCATTTGAAAGTTCCCAGGCTAGAGTTTGAACCCTCACCACAGCAGTGGCCACAGCCATAGCCACAGCAGTACCGGATCTGAGCCTCATCTGCTTGTGGCAGTGCCAGATCCTTGGCCCACAGAGCAAAGCCTGGGGTCGAACTTGCATCCTCGCAGAGACAATGTCAGGTCCTTAACCTGCTGAGCCAAATGGGAGCTCCATAAAGCTTCCTTTCTTACTTGATTACGAGAAGGCGTTTGAGCCCTCTCTCCTTCTTCTCTGTCTGTCTTTCTCTTATTCTCTTGTTTGCATTGCCTCCGAAGCCTTCTCACCCTCTGTCTCCCCAGCCACAGACCTTGATCCTCTGTTATGGACCGAATTCTGTGCCCCCCGCACCCCGCACCTGTATGTTGAAGCCCTAACCGCCATCGTCGTAACTGAAGGTGAGTCCTTTGGGAGGTAACCAAGTTTAGATGAGGTCTGGAGGGTGCAGCCCCCGGGATAGGGTTAGAGGAAGAAGGGAGTTCCCTGGGGGCTCAGCACGTTAAGGATCTGGGTTGTCGCTGCTGTGGCTCAGGTCACGGCTGTGAGGCAGTTTCGGTCCCTGGGCTGGGGAACTGCTTCATGTCACAGGGCAAAAAATAAAAAATAAAATTAAAGGGAGAAATTGAAACTCCCTCTTTTTCTCCCTCTCTCTCTCTCTCTGACAGGGGAGGACACAGCAAGAAGGTGGCCGTCTCTAGGCCAGGGAGAGAGCCCTCCCCAAGAACCAAATCTTGGACTTGCCACCTCCAGAACCGTGAGTCATAAATGTCTGCTGTTCCAGCCGCCCAGGCTCTGGTATTTTGTTGTAACAGCTGAGACACTGCAGACACCCTCAGACCCAACGGGCGTTTCACCTGGAGGGCCGTCTGCAGACCTGGGCCCCGTTTCCGAGCCTTCCGCATCTCAGAGGAAGGAGTGTCGTGAAGGATTGTCTTGTGCTTCCTAGAGACTGTGCCACAGAAAGGGCCGGGACTGTCACCTCCTGTTTTGTTGCTGCCGAGGCCCACGTGGAGGATCATGGGGAAAACAGTCACGCAGGGACATGGTTTGAGTTTGAGCTCACCAATCACCTAGAGATGCTGGGATTATCTGCCCTTAGTTTTCCTCTTTTTTTTTTCTTTTCTTGGCCACACCCTCAGCATGCAGAAGTTCCGGGCTGGGGATCAAACCCCAGCTACAGCAGTGACTGGAGCCACAGCGGTGACAACATCGGATCCTTAACCACGAGGTCACCAGGGCCCTCCCGCCCTTAGTTTTCTTCTCTGCAAAATCCAGACCACCTCCCACCCAGACTTGCTGGGAAGATTGTGACAGGTTCAAATGGCTCCTACGTATGGAGGCCAGGCCACTTGAGTTTCTATCATTTCTTTTTTTTTTATTTGCTTTTTAGGGCCACACCCACGGCATGTGGAGGTTCCCAGGCTAGGAGGTCGAATTGGATCTGTAGCTGCCGGCCACAGCCACAGCCACAGCAACGCCGGATCCGAGCCACATCTGCGACCTACACCACAGCTCACAGCAACGCTGGATCCTTAACCCACTGAGCAAGGCCAGGGATCGAACCCACAACCTCATGGTTCCTAGTCGGATTCGTTAACCGCTGCTCCATGAGGGGAACTCCTAATTTCTGCCATTTCTAAGTTGAGGGCCAAGACCACATTTTTGAGCTCATATGAGTGAAAAACCACTCAGGGAAGTGTTGGCTAGTGCCCTCATCGACTCTTTCGGTAAGAATGAGGAATAACAGACCAAAGACGCAACCAACTCCCATGAAAAGATACTCGGGACTTCTTGGTGGCTCAGCAGGTTAAGGATCTGGCACAGTCACTGCTATGGCCTGGGTTCAGTCCCTGGCCCAGGAATGTCCCCATGCCATGGGCACGGCCAAAAAGAGAAAAGATACTCAGCCTCCCTAGCTGTCAGGGAAATGAAAATCATACCCACTAAATAGTTAAAAACGTTGAGTGACATGTGACCCAGGAGCTGCACTCCTAGGTATAGACCCAAGAGAACTGCAAACCTGTGTCTACCCAAAAACTCAAAAATGTTCATAGTTCATAATAGCCCAAAAGTGGACAGAGTTCCCTGGTGGCTCAGTGGGTTAAGGACCTAACGCCATCACTGCTGTGGCTTCAGTCGCAGCTCTGGTGCAGGTCAGGTCCCTGGCCCAGGAACTTCTGCATGCCATGCGTGCAGCTAAATATATGTGTGTGTATCAAATATATATTATAAATATGAGAACACGTACTCTCCTAGCAAATTTCGATTATACAATACAGTGTTGGCAACTGTCGTCACGAGCTTTACATTAGATCCTCAGAACCTACTCATCTTAAACTTGAAAGCTGGTATCCTTCACCGGCCCTTCCCTCTTTTCCCCACACCCCAGACCCTGGCAACCACTTCTACTCTCTGTTTCTACAGGGGTTTGACTTTTTTTTTTCTTTTTAGATTTCACATGCCAGTGATAGCTTGCCATATTTGTCTTTGTCTGGCTCATTTCACTTAACACAGTGCCCTCAAGGCCCATCGATATTTTCACAAATGACAGGATTTCCTTCTTTTCTAGTGGCCGAATAATATTCCATTGTTTACCTATATCAAGTCTTTATCCATTCATCTGTGGATGGACGTGTAAGTGATTTCCATATCTTGGCTGTTGTGAATAATGCTGCTAGGCACAGAGGACTGAAGAGCCCTGTTTTTATGAAAAATATCCTGTCTAAATGTCCTTCGGGTACACACCCAGAAGTGGGATTGCTGGATCATAGGGTAGTTCTATTTTAAACTCTTTTGAGGAACTTCCATTCTGTTTTCACCAATTTACATTCCCATCGGCAGTGCATGGTTTTCTCCACTTCCTTGACAACCCTTGTTATCTCTTTTTTTTTCAACTTTTTAATCTATTGATTTTTATCTTAAAGACAAAATACAGTACCTGGCTGCGGCTTTCAATGCAGATAAACAATCTAAACAGGCTGCGGTTAGGGTTAGGTATGGTGTTCTTCAAAGATTTCTTTTTGATAATAGCCATTCTAGCAGAGCAGGTGGTATCTCACTGTGGTTTTGATTTGCATTTGGCTGCTGGTTGGCAGTGCTGTCCACCTTTCCTGTATGTGTTGTCATTTGTCCATCTTCTTGGGAAAAACGTATTTTCAGTTCTTCTACCCAGTCTTAAATCAGATTTTTTTTTTTTTTTTTTAGCCTTTTGAGCTGTTATATCTTCTGGCTGTTAACCCATTATCAGATGGCTGAGCGCACATATTTTCTCCCACATTGCAGTTTGCCTTTTCATCTTGTGCTTGGTCTCCCTGGCTGTGCAGAAGCTTTTGAGCTGGATGGGGCTCCCATTTGTCTATTTTGCTTTTTTCGCCTTGGTCTTTACTGTCCTGTCCCAGTATTTGATCTTTGCCCCAGACCAAACTAAGCCAAGAGCTGGACGGTCCGTCAGCTTCACTTCTGACGGCTGCGTTGGCTCTGGTTCTTCCACGGGGCTTCGTCCAGGTTTTGTTGTTTGTTTAGAGGTTATTTTTAGCTGGCTGGACTGGTTTTGAA
Source organism: Catagonus wagneri (assembly GCA_004024745.2). Classification (NCBI taxonomy): domain Eukaryota; kingdom Metazoa; phylum Chordata; class Mammalia; order Artiodactyla; family Tayassuidae; genus Catagonus; species Catagonus wagneri. Next base: position 2,848,924 of record PVHT021183577.1, read on the forward strand.
GTAAATCTTTTGGGTACTTACGCAGCATTATTTTCTTAACTGATCACAACCATTTTCAACTGGGGTTAGATTCTAAGGCAGAAACATTTCCTTTTTAAGGCGCCGTTTCTCTGGCAGTTAGAAAGACTAATCTGAAAGATTAGCAAAAATAGCTGCTTGTTGAATAGCTTGAAATCTGGGAAAGGCAGGCACTGCTCCTGTTCAATGAACCTCTCTGGGGTGAGAAGGAAAGAAGAAAAACCGAGAATTGCTATGGACATCCATGGATAGTGAAATTTTTTCTAGAACCAAGATTTTTTTTTTTTTTTTGCAACTAGAAAGCTTACCTTTGAGTTCCTGTCACGGCACAGTGGAAATAAATCTGACTAGGAACCATGAGGTTGCAGGCTCGATCCCCGGCCTCAATCAGTGGGTTAAGGATCCGGCGTTGCTGTGAGCTATGGTGTAGGTCAAAGATGCAGCTCAGATCTCGAGCTGCTGTGGCTGTGGTGTAGGCCGTCAGCTGTAGCTCCAATTCGACCTCTAGCCTGGGACCTTCCATATGCCGTGGGTGCGGCCCTAAAAAGCCAAAAAAAAAAAGAGTTTACCTTCATCGATAATTAACAGCATATACGTGACCCAGAAAGGCGTCCTTTCAAAATTTAGGTTAAAGAAAGAGCCCACTAACCTCTTTAGGATCAACTCTGTACATCTGCTGGCTTAGCCCAGTGGGTCTGGTGTATTTCTGTGTCTTTGGAAATCACCCGGTTTGGGGGCTCACCTTGGAATTTTAGGGGTTCAGGTGTCAGCCTCCTTCAACCCTTCAACCCCTCGACAGGTCCAGATTCAGGCTTTGTCGTCAAAGGTTGTATGCATCGGAGTTCCTGTCATGGCTCAGTTGTTAACGAATCCTACTAGGAACCATGAGGTTGCGGGTTCGATCCCTGGCCTTGCTCAGCGGGTTAAGGATCCGGCGTTGCCATGAGCTGTGGTGTAAGTTGCAGACGCAGCTCGGATCCCGCGTGGCTGTGGCTGTGGTGAAGGCCGGCGGCTACAGCTCCTGTTAGACCCCTAGCCTGGGAACCTCCATATGCCACGGGTGTGGCCCTAGATAAGGCAAAAAGACAAAAAAAAAAAAAAGGTTGCATGCATCTAAACAGAGTGTTTTCCTTTGGGAAGTGCCTGAAATAGCTTTTTTTGGAAGTTCCTGGGCCAGGGATCGAACCCTTGCTGCTGCAGAGACAACACAAGATCCTCAACCCACAGCAAGAAGCTGCTTTAAACACAAACATACTCTTGAAAAAAATGATTCTAAGTGAAATCAGCTCGACACAAAAGGACAACTATTGTATGACTTTGTTTAGATTGTGGTACCTCCTGCGGAGAGAGTCGTAGAGACGGAACAGAGAATGGTGGGCACCAACGGCAGTGATGAGGATGGACAGAGTTTTAGTTTAGGGAGATGAAAACGTTCTGGAGATGCACGGTGGTACTGGTCGCGCAACGTGATGTCCTCAGTGTCACAGAACCGCATGCTTTAAAATGGCAAAAAATTTTGTTTTGTATATTTTGTCGCAATTTTTAAGTAGTTCAGTAGTTCCCTCATGGCTCAGTAGGTTAAGGATCTGGAGTCGTCACTGCTGTGGCTAGGGCCACTGCTGTTGTGTGGATTTGATTCCTGGCCCAGGAACTTCTACATACCGTGGGCATGCCCCCCCCCCAAATTCACACACACACATAGACACACACACCACTAGCCACTATGAAGTTCCGTGGACAGCAGCCTCTGCAGGAAGACGGGGGATTATTCGGATCAGGATTTGAATTCTTCCTCTACCACTTATTCCTGTGTGACCCTGGTGAGGGTCTTTACCTCTGACCCTGACCCTCGGCTACTTCCTTATCAGGTGGTGTTGGGAAAGTGCATGTCCTTAGGGCTCCTGGGGGGGTCTTGGGTACTAAAGCCTGCAAAGTACTTTGTGTTGTGCTTGGCCTGTGGTACACGCCCGACAAACAGCTGGTACAACTGGGAGTAGAGTCATGTCTGCCTGGGAGCTTAACATCACTTAAGGACTAGGAGGTCACAGTTTTAAAAGAATAACTAGGGTGTTCCCACTGTGGCGCCACAGAAATGAATCCGACCAGTAACCCTGAGGTTATGGTTCGATCCCTGGCCTCGCTCAGTGGGTTAAGGATCTGGCATTGCCGTGAGCTAGGTAACAGATGCGGCTCGGATCTGGTGTTGCTGTGACTGGCATAGGCCAGTGGCAACAGCCCCAATTAGACCCCTAGCCTGGGAACCTCCATATGCCGCGGGTACAGCCCTAGGAAAGGCAAAAAGACAAAAAAAAAAAAAAAAAAATTGTATAAGGTCATTGTCACTTTAGTCAAATCTCTAGTAGTTTATTCTAAACCATACAGAGAATCTGTTTTATTTGGAGCATTCTCTCACTTCTGCTGCCTAAACTATACCAGTGGCTCTCGAGTTCAACTGGTCCTAAGAATCCCTGGAAATGCTTCATAGAGGTGCAGAAAGCCAGATCCTTTCCCCAGAGAGCCCGATTTGGAAGCAATGGGTGGGCCCCAGAATCTGCATCTTTTTCTGCATCCCAGGTGGTTTATAGACTATGCTTTGTGGAACAGCGGTAAATAGCAAATGTCTTGAGTTATCCAATAAAAATCCATCAGATTGGATGATGGAACTTTTTTTGACATAGCAATTTGAAAGATATGTTTAGGAGTTCCCGTGCAGCTCCCCAAGTTAAGATCTGGTGTTGTCTCTGCAGTGGCTCAGGCCGCTGCTGGGGCTGGGTTCAATCCCTGACCCAGGAACTTCTGTATGTAGTGAGCGTCGCCAAAAAGAGAGAAAGGTATGTTTCAAATAATTTATTAAAGTCCCAAAGAATTCATCCCCATAAAATATATGTTAAGTGAAATAGAAGAAACAGTTAAAATTTTTGATGAAAGTAGGTTTTGTTAATCCAGAGGAACTATATTTGCCCCCATATTTCTCTTTTCTTTCTTCTTCTTTTTTGCTTTTTAGGGCTACACCCACAGCATATGGAGGTTCCCAGGCTAGGGGTCAAATTGGAGCAGCCTACACCACAGCCACAGCAACGTAGGATCCAAACGGCATCTGCAACCTACGTCTTAGCTCACGGCAACGCCAGATCCTTAACCCACTGAGCAAGACCAGGGATCGAACCTGCATCCTCATGGATACTAGTTGGATTCATTTCTGTTGAGCCACGGCAGGAACTCCCTTTTATTTTAAAAAAGTTTTTCATATTTCTTTTTAACTTAAAAAAAATAGCAATTCTAGATTTTTGGGATGTTACCAGAAATGTGCAGGGAGGTGCCTTGTACCTTTCATCTAGTTTTGGCCAGTCGCACCATCTTGCACACTATAGTCATGTAATATACACGTGGAAATATACACGCATGCAATGTACATAATGTATGTTATAATAACCAGGGTATTCATGTTGATATACAGCCTACGGAACTGACTCAGATTTCACCAGTTGAACTCGCTTGTGTACGTGTGTGTGCCTGTGTGCAGTTTTGTCGCATGTGTAGATTTCTGGAAAGACCATCACAAGTAAAACCCAGCACTGTTCCATCAGCACAAGCGTCCCTTGTGATGTCTGTCTCTTTTTCTTTTTATAGGACAGTTTTCTTTCTTCGTCTTTTTTTTTTTTTTGTCTTTTCAAGGGCCACACCTGCGGCATATGGCATGTGGAGGTTCCCAGGCTAGGGGCCTAATGGGAGCTGTAGCCACCGGCCTGCGCCAGAGACACAGCAATGCCGGATCTGAGCCGCGTCTGCCACCTACACCACAGCTCATGGCAACACCGGATCCTTAACCCACCGAGCGAGGCCAGGGATCGAACCCTCAGCCTCATGGGTCCTAGTCGGATTCACTTCCGCTGTGCCCGGATGGGAACTCCCAAGTTTACATTTATTTCCAACAGAAAGGTTTGGGAAATGTTTCAGCAGTGTCAGTCATAGTTCCTGAATATCTAGAATCCTCAGCTCCCTTTATTCTGGATGGCAGATTGTTCTCCCCTCAAGAATTCGTAACACCCTGGGATCTCTCAGGACCAGCTAAAAACCCTCTTCTCAATTGCATACGAATGGAAGTGTGCGCAGACCCTGCCTGCCTTCATTAAAATGGTAATCTCATTCACAAGTTTCCTTTCTCTACAGCTCTTATTATTATCATCATGCTTTCAGTTGCGGTCGAATATCCCTAATCGTCCACTGAAGCCAGTTTTAAGCATACGGTTCAGTGTCATGAAATACCCTCATGTTATTGTGCAACCATCACCGCCGTCTACTCCCAGAACTCGTTGCATCGTCCCAAAGCAAACTGTCCCCGTGGAACTCTGACTCCCCATCCCCCTGTCCCAGCCCCTGGCAGCCACTCTTCGATTTCCTGTCTCTGGGAATCTGACTCCTCCAGGTGCCTTATGTATACGTGGATTCTGACTGTCTTTGTCTTGTGTGTCTGGTTTATTTCACTGAGCATCGTGTCCTCAAGGTTTATCCGTGTTGGATCGGAATTGCCTTCCTTTCTCAGGCTGGATAGCATTCTGCTGTGTGGACCGTCACTGTGTTTATCCATTTGTCCATCCACAGATACTTGGGTTCCTTCCATTTTTTGACTGTTGTGGATAATGCCTTGTCTTTTCACATAGTGTCAAGTTACATTCCATGAGTACGGGGATTGCTGTCTGTTTTGATCATCAAGGTATTTCACATGCTTAAAACGAAAGCCTGGGAGTTTCCATGGTGGTGCAGGGATAATGTACCTAACTAGTATCCATGAGGATGCAGTTTGATCCCTGGCCTCGTTCAGTGGGTTGGGGATCCCGAGTTGCTGTGGCTGTGGGGTAGGCTGGCAGCTGTAGATCAGATTTGACCCCTAGGTCCATATGCTGTTAGTGCGGAACTAACAAAGCAAAAAAATAAAAATAAAAATAAAAATCCTGGTACACAGTAGGTGCTCAATAAATACACACTGAATGAAGCAAGGAAGACATGTGCTCCTCTTTACCTGCTGCTGTTGTTGGGGAGGGCTCTCCAGCTCCCCTGCTTTAGAAGTTCTAGGTCCCTTTGGCCAGCACTTACCAAGTATCTGCTCTCTGCTGGCACCGGTCCAGGCTGCTCCCGCTCATCGTTCATTTGTTCGTATTTCTTCTGCTTCTGCTATGTGCTGGGCCCTGGGCCAGACACGGGACACATGGTGAACAAAACCAGGCCCCGTCCCTGATTTTCTGGGCTCTGCGTGGGACACACACACAGTCAGATAACCGCGCAGACTTCTGGTTAAAGAGAGCCGTGGAAAGGCATTTCCCCCCACTCTCTTTTCAGGGGATCCAAGTGGCCCACTTGCTTTTTTTTTTTTTTTTAGATACGACTATATCTGTTGGCTACATGATTTGCAAATAGTTTCTCCTGCTCATGGTGTGTCTTTCCATCTCCTTACAAGAGTCTTTTGCAGAGCAAATCTTTTTAGTCTTAATGAGGTCCAGTTTATCAGGTTTTCCCTTGATGGATATGGGATAATAGTTTGTTTTTTTTTTAATTGTCGTAAAGCCTGACCTAAAATTTGCCACATTAGGGAGTTCCCGTGGTGGCGCAGCGGAAGTGAATCCGACTAGGAACCGTGAGGTCGTGGGTTCGATCCCTGACCTCGCTCAGTGGGTTAAGGATCCGGTGTTGCCGTGAGCTGTGGTGTAGGTTGCAGACGCGATCCCGCGCTGGTGTGGCTGCAGTGTAGGCCAGCGGCTACAGCTCTAATTCAACTCCTAGCCTGGGATCCTCCATATGCTGCAGGTGCAGCCCTAAAAAAAGAAAAAAACAATTTGCCACATTAGTGACTGTTTAGTACATTCAGAATGTTGTGTCACCCTCACTACTGTTCTGAACGTTTTCCTCAGCCCAGAAGAAAGCCCTCTGCTCATCACCACCCCCTCCAGCCCCTGCTTTCTGTCTCTATGGATTTCCCACTCTGGACATGTCAGAGCTGAGTGGAATCATATGATATGTGGCCTTGTGTGTCTGGCTTATTTCACTTGGCCCGATATTCTCAGATGATAGATTTTGGGGTCAGGCTCTACAACCACATTCTGTGTTCCTGTTGGTCCTCCGTCAGCCCAGCCTCCATCATCTCAGGGCTTCTGGCCTCAGTCTCCCTTCTTATTTATTTTTTTCCTCTTTTATTTTGTAGGGCCACAGCTGCACCGTATGGAAGTTCCCAGGCTAGGGGTCGAATCGGAGCGTCACCCGCCAGCTTGTGCCGCAGCCAGAACAACTTGAGATCCGAGCCTCGTCTTCAGACTACACCAGAGCTCAGGGCAACGCCAGATCCTTAACCCACTGATCAAGGCCAAGGATGGAACCCACAGCCTTGTGGATACTAGTTGGGTTCGTTACCACCAAGCCACGACGAGGGCTCCCTCAATCTCTCTTCTGATCCAGCTGCCTGTCCCCGCCCGGTGCCCCGTCGTCCCCCCAGGGAGCTGCTGGCGTCCGCTGCACCTCGGGGCTCAGGGCTTCCTCTCCTTCCGCCCGCACACCCCCTTCCTAATTGATATCCCATCCCTGCTCTCTGGGCACCTCTGGTCTAGACGTTGGGTTCCATCCTGGGCGCCTCTGCAGGGTTCCAGCACTAACCTCACCTCGGTGCCACCTGCCACCACAAAAGCCTGTCTCCCTCTTCGTCACCCGATGTGCTATCCTTGACCTTTTTTCTTTTTTTGCTTTTTTAGGACCGCATTCAAAGTATATGGAAGTTCCCAGGCTCTAGGGGTCAAATTGGAACTGTAGCTGCCAGTCTACGCCGTAGCCACAGCAATGAGGGATCCGAGCCACGTCTGCGACCTACACCACAGCTCACGGCAACACTGGATCCTTAACCCACTGAGCAAGGCCAGGGATCAAACCCGCATCCTCATGGATACTAATCAGATTT
>PVHT021183577.1:2856881-2872244 GCA_004024745.2 Catagonus wagneri
TCCTGCACACAAGCCCCACTGGCCTTCAATGCCAGATGCTCCTGGGGCTCTTTCTCCCTGTGCCTGATCCCCAGACGTGGGGCTCAGAACTCTCAGTCCTGTAGCTGAGTCTCTGTGCTGCAGTTAGTTTCCAGTCTGTGGGGCTTCCCACCCAGGAGGTATGGGGTTGCTTCTATCGCGTAATCGCCCCTCCTACCTCCTGACGTGGTCTCCTCTTTGTCTTCTGGAGTAGAATATCTTTTTTGGAAGTTTACGGTCCAGTTGGTTGAAGGCTGCTCGGCATTTGGTTGTCACAACGGGAACTCTCCTGACCTTTTTTTCTCCCCCATTGTCAACCCCCAACAATCACTGAACTTATAAAGGTTAAGGGAAGGGACTTTGGGGTCATACCACCTGGGTTTGGGTCTTTCATTCATTGGCCTAACACACTTGGGCAAGTCACTCAACGTCACAAAGCCCCGGATTCGTCACCTGTGAAGTGAAACGCTAACACCTGTCTTGCGGTTAGTGTGGGGATTACACGGGATGGCGCTCACTCGTGGCGGAGAAAATGGCAATGATCGTGGCAGACTGTATTTAGCAAAAGTGGCCACAACAGTGGCTCCTGTCCCCATGCTCTTTTAGGACATCGTCACCCCAAGAAGAGATGGAGTCTGGGCAAATTTATGACTCACTTATAACCAATGTGGCATAAAGGACACTAAATGATCTGAGGCTGGGTCATAAAAGGCTATGCAGCTTTTGCTTTGTTGACTGGAACGCTTGTGCTTGGAGCCCCAATTTGATGTCATGTCAAAGAACTTGCATGAGGCCACCATGCTGTGAGGAAGCCCAGACCACGTGGGGAAGCCCTGCGTAGGTATTCTGGCTGACAGCTGAGAACTAGTGTCAGTTGCCAAACTGTCAGTGAAGATGCCTCCAGATCATCCTAGACCTCAGCCATCTGGTTGCCCCCCAACTCCTCCCAGCCTTTGAATCTTCTCAGCTGCAGCCTTGGACATCAAGGAGCAGGGTCGAGCCATCCTTGCTGTTCCCAGTGTTCATTCCTCCCCCACAGAATCTATCAATGTAACTAAGGGGTTGGTATATGCCTCTAGGTTTGGGTCTGCTTTTTTTAGGGCCATGCCCATGGCCTATAGAAATATCCAAGCTAGGGGTCGATTTGGAACTGCAGCTGCCAGCTTATACCTCAGGCACAGCAACACAGGATCCAAGCCACATCTGCGAGCTACACCACAGCTCATGGCAACGCTGTATCCTTAACCCACTGAGCGAGGTCAGGGATTGAACCTGTGTCCTCAGTCCGGTTCATTACCGCTGAGCCGTGACGGGAACTCTGGGGCTGGTTTGTTACATGGAAATGGTAACTAAAACAAGGCTCACGATGCTATCTTGTCACTTCTGTCTCCTTATGTCTCTGAATCTGGCCGCTTCTCCCTGTCCATCTCTGCTTCCATCATCATAGCGTGGGCCCTTGTCTTGGGCCGACGTCAAATTCCAAACTTGACTTTCTGCCTCCAGTCTGGATCCTCCTCAACCTCCCTTCTCCCACACACGTCTTTCTAAGATGCAAATATGGCCCGATCACCTTGCCCAATCCTCGCCCAGGTCATGACCCCCAGTCATCACTAATTAAAGTCTGGGGCGCTTAATCAGAACATGAGAAGCTTCATCTAACTCCCAAGGAGGACTGAGTTCCTTTGTCCCAGTCCACTCCCATCCAGCCTGGAAAAAGAAAGGGAAGGAACCCGGTGGTGCTCAGAGCGTTTGCTATTTTAGGAAACAGAGAGTAGGTTCTTTACTTAGGAAACATGTAGGTATTCTGAGTCCACCCATCCCTGAAAAATTACCTTAAAATCCTCAGGCCCTGAGAATTCCAAGTAGAAAGGTAAGAAAATGATGTTATTCTTGAGTTAGTCATTTCGTTGCATCCGGAAAAATGCAATAGAATTTAGTCCTATGTGTTTTGCAACCATGCAGGAGCTCTTAAGTGGGTCAATGATGACAACAAGGATTTGTCAGAGGACGCTGGCTGTGTGAAGGCCGGTGGGGACAGACCGGGCATTTGGGGTGCTTACTGATAAATAAATGTCTGTCTGCCTCCCTCCCCACCCCCAGGACTTGCCAACCCAGCATCTCCCCCAAATTCACTTTTTGAGTGTGGGCAAATGGAACAGATAAAACTTTGAACTTAAAATTGAATGCTTGCTTTGGGGCAAATACATTTTATTTACTTATTTATTGGTTTATTAAAAAAATTTTTTTGGAGTTCCCATCGTGGTGCGGCAGAAACAAATCCAACTAGTAACCATGAGGTTGCGGGTTTGATCCCTGGCCTCGCTCAGTGGGTTAAGAATCTGGCATTGCCGTGAGCTGTGGTATAGGTTGCAGACGTGGGTTGGATCCTGCGTTGCCATGGCTGTGGCATAGGCCGGCAGCTGTAGCTCTGATTCGACCCCTAGCCTGGGAACCTCCATATGTGTCGGGTGTTGCCCTAAAAAGACAAAAAAAAAAAATTTTTTTTGGTCATGCCCACAGCCTGCGGAAGTTCCCTGGCCAGGGATTGAACCTGTGGCCCCCATCATCAGGCCACCAGGGAACTCATGGGAAAATACATGGTAGAGGCTGTTGTTCTTCTGAGGCTGTTTTTAACTGATCTTTTGGAAGTTGAGGCTGTGCTAGATGTGCCTTCAAATCGGAGCTGTTTCGGAAGATCAAATGCCGAGGCCTTGCTTTCTCGTTCCTCGTACAGTACGTGGCCAGGATCGTTTGGGAAATGCAGTAGCATTTTACAGTCAACTGAGCAAATGCAAAAAGTTTCTCAGAGTGGGAAAGTGGAAATAACTTTCAAAAATGCCCTTTGTCTTTTGATCATGAGGTTTTGCCTTGCCTGTGGCTCCTTGCCACTGTCGTTTTTAGAGCTACAGTCTCTCGGAGAAAGCCTAAAATTCTTCTGTTGAAAGGCACTTCCTTCTGCTATTTTATCACCTTCCTGGTTTTGTCCAATCTCACCCAGATTACGGTCGTATTTCTTGGCGTTTTTAATACGCACATTAAAATTTCAAACACAGAGTCTTTGTTCTCCAGGCTTGACTTTTCATGCACCCGGCGACATATTTTGAGGCTCTTACAAAGAAGAATGTTTTGCTTGAAATAATCTTGTGTCTTTAAACCTACGTTGTCATGTTCAACTTCTAAAATTTTCCTGCATTCTGATGAGGTATTCTATTTAGAGAGTATTTTGTTTTAATTAAGCCCATCTTAAGAGACATTTGGTTTTTGCCAAGAATGTGCTTTCTCCCTTACAAATCAGTTATATTTATAACGTTCATAAGCTAAGCTATTAGCAAAGGCAGAATTTTAGCTACACTGTGGCTGGGTCTTCTAAGTTCATGGGGAATTAAGGAGAATAAGCACAGACTAAGCCAAAACTTGATGACACACCAAGACACTAAACATACAGGGACTTTATTTTCAATGATATTTTTTTCTGAAATGCTGGGTTTGAAGATTGTGTTATAGAACAATTTCTCCTCTCTGAAAAGAATGTGGAGGGTAGGTTGCTATATTTGTGAGCAAATTATGGAGAAAAGCTACATTGGAAACTCCAGTTCTCCCTTTGTTCAATAGGCTGCATTTAAAAATTCAAGTTCTGGGAGTTCCCGTTGTGACTCAGTGGAAACAAATCCGACTAGTATCCGTGAGGATTTAGGTAATCCCTCGGTGGGTCGGGGATCTGGCGTTGCTGTGAGCTGTGGTGTAGATCACAGACTGGGCTCAGAACCCTTGTTGCTGGGGCGTAGGCCTGGGGCTACAGCTCCGATTCAACCCCTAGCCTGGAAACTTCCATATCCTGCAGGTGTGGCCCGAGAGAGCAAAAAATAAATAAATAAAAATTCAAGTTTATCTTTTCCTGGATATTACAACATACATCCACATAGTAGAACATATAGAAAATACAGAAAAATAGAGACCTGAAAATTAAAGTCCTCTATCTCTTATCAGAAAGCCACCAATATTAGTATTTTGGTCTATTTTATTGATAATTTTTTTTTTTCTGTTATGTGGTTAAGATCATAACATGTATGTAGTTTTTTTTTTTTTTGGCCTCACTCACAGCGTGGGGAAGTTCCCAGGCCAGGGACTGAACCTGTGCCATAGCAGCGACCTGAACTACTGCAGTGACTATGCCAGATCCTTAACCCACTGCACCCCAACAGGAACGCCCTGTAAATTTTTAATCTTGCATTTTTTTTTTTTGGTTTAAATACACATGACATAAAATCTATCATTTTAACCATTTTATTATTTTTTTTTCCTGTCTTTTAGGGCCGCACCCACAACATATGGAAGTTCTCAGGTTAAGGGTCAAATCTGAGCTCTAGCTTCTGGCCTACACCACAGCCCCAGCAACGCCAGATCTGAGCCGTGTCTGTGACCTGCACCACAGCTCACAGCAACTCCAGATCCTTAACCCACTGAGCGAGGCCAGGGATTGAAACAGCTTCCTCGTGGGTACTTGCTGGGTTCACTACCTCTGAGCTACAGCAAGAACTTCTGGTCCATTTCGCAAACATACATTTCATTTCTTGGCCTGTGAGCCCGAGCCTCTTCTTTATTCCTTGTCTTGAGTTTTCTAGGACACGTTTTGTTTTCAGCCCTCCAGGACAGGCAAATGCAGTGTCTGTAATTAAGTGTCTGTTATTAAATTCCACACCTTAATGGGTCACTCCTGCTGAGCTTCATGGAAGACAAGGAGAGGAAGCAAAATGTGTCTCCATCGTTCCAGGCACCACACCTGCGTGGAGGGAGGCAGGTGAAAAAATCCGCCAGCCACTGAGCTGTAAAGTGTGTCTTTGTCCTAGAGCTTCCTTATCTGTCACTTCTTGCTTCCAGAGAAGAGCCCCTGGGATTTAAACTGATACAGAAGTCACTCTCGGTTGTCACTGATGGCCGAGGACAAGGCTGATGCAGAAACCAACAGGTAACTTTCACCTTGTGTCTCATCTACTCTCAGAATCATGTCTTTGCCTCTCAAATTTTCCCCAAGTAGCAAAATGGGACTATTTGGAAGGTGGTTCTTTTTTTCCTTCTGGTTTTTTTTTTCTCTATCTTTTTTTAGGGCCGCAGCCTCAGTATTCGGGAGGTTTCCAGGCTAGGGGTCGAATTGGAACTGCAACTGCCGGCCTACGCCACAGCAACGCATGTAAGTCAAGCCATGTCTGCGACCTACACCACAGCTCATGGCAACGCCGGATCCTTACCCCACTGAGCGAGGCCAGGGATCGAACCCTCCTCCCCAAGGAGGCCAGTCAGATTCTTAACCCACTGAGCCACAAGGGGATCCCCTTTTCCTTCTATTTTTTTTCCCTTCCTTCCTAATCCGTCAGGACGGGTTACTCACTAGATGGGTGTAGCGTCCAAGGGCTGGGTACTCATTTCCCAACTAAGAAGCAGCTACAAGTTCCCGTCGTGGCTCAGTGGAAACGAATCCGACCAGTACCCATGAGGATTCAGGTTCGATCCCTGGCCTCGCTCAGTGGGTTAAGGATCCGGTGTTGCCACGAGCTGTGGTGTAGGTTGCAGACTCGGCTTGGATTCTGCGTTGCTGTGGCTTGTGGTGCAGGCCAGTGGCTACAGCTCCCATTTCACCTCCAGCCTGGGAACCTCCACAGGCCATGGGTACGGCTCTAAAAAGACAAAAGAAGAGGAAGAAGAAATGTTAGATGTTTGCGTGTATAAGAGAAAAATGGTTAGAAATTAAAAAGGAGGTGTCGCGTGCTGTTTTTGGAAAACTCAAGTTCAGTTTAATTTCAGGATGAAGCCCCTCCTCGTTTGACCCCAGCTTCTAAGGTTTCCTGGCGGAAGGCTGCTTTATGCTGTTTTACATTCAGAATCAACACCGGCATCTGCTCCCTGCACGTTGGGTGGACAACTCAGTGGGCGGGTCCCCCTGGATTCTGGGTGGGGGCCAGGTACTGGGAGGGCTTTCCGGCAACGCGTCTCGCCCATGTATGTCATCCTCCTCTCTCTACCTCTTCTGGCTTCTTAATAATTAATTTTCCTTTTAATTTTCCGTGCTCTGGCTCTTCTCCGGGACCGGGCCAAAGCCTACTTTGCTGTTTTATATTTCCTTTTATTCTCATCACAAAATCCCTTCGGGCTGAGGCTTCTTCTCAGAAACCTGGCAATTAGAAGAGGCAGCCAGCCGCCCGCTAACGCTGCATTTGGAGCCCCGTCATCAATAATTCACCCCAAGTTACGCTCAGCACACAGATGGACAGGGTGTGATTGGCAATGGTGTGGGCGCCCTCTCTCCTGGGTTTTCACCCCGTTCACGAAATCCAGGAGGCGGATGCAGGCCTTTCCATTAGCAGGAATAAGCTGTCCGCTCTGGAACACTTAGAGAGGAAACCACAGCCGAGCCACTTTCCTCATGCACTTCAACTTGAGAGTTGTTCACGAAGCCGGTGGCTGAGGCCCAGGACCGCGTTGTCTCCCACCAGCATCTCACAGGCCCCTGAAGGCTGCAGCCGCCCCCACACATTTTATTTGCACGTCCTGCCGGTTCGGTCTCGTCCCTGAGGGTGACAGTGGAGGGTGAAGCGTCGATTCAGAAGGAGCTGTCTTCAAGGAGTTCCTGTTGTGGCTCAGTGGTTAACAAATCCGACTAGGAACCATGAGGTTGTGGGTTCGATCCCTGGCCTTGCTCAGTGGGTTAAGGATCCGGCGTTGCCGTGAGCTGTGGTGTAGGTTGCAGACGTGGCTCGGATCCCACGTTGCTGTGGCCGTGGTGTATGCCGGCAGCTACAGCTCCTGTTAGACCCCTAGCCTGGGCACCTCCATATGCCGCGGGTGTGGCCCTAGATAAGGCAAAAAGACCAAAAAAAAAAAAGGAGCTGTCTTCACCTTGACCCAGATCCAGCCTGTGCTCAGACAGAGTTTCCTGGCAGCCTAGCGGTTAAGGATCCAGAGGTGTTGTCACTGCTGTGCTGTGGGTTCTGACCTTGGCCTGGAAAATTCCATATGCCACAGGCGCAGGCCAAAAAACCAATAAAACCAAACCCAGAAAAAACAGTCACAGTGAAGAGGTGGCTTAGATGGGGTGTCTGGCCCCCTCCCTCCCTCCCTTCCTCTCCAAACGATGTTTGCGTAACATAAAATTAGCACTTTTAATCACGAAAGCACGACTACTGCATGATTCCACTTACGTGAGGTCCCCAGAGTCGTCAGATTCCTAGGGACGGGGAGGGAGGAGGAGGGTGGTGACAAGAGCTGAAGGAGGGGTGGGTGTCGGCGTTTACCGGGGACAGCGTTTCGGTTTGGAAAGAGGACGAAGCTCTGGAGGTGGACAGTGCCGACGGTGACACGGCAACGCGAACCTGCTCCGTGCCTCTGAGCTGTTCCCTTCAAGAGCGCCAGGGAGCTCCCGCACAGCACAGCGGGTTAAGGGGCGTGCAGGTTGCGACTGCGGCATGGGTTTGATCCCCCAGCTGCAGAACTTCCACATGCCTCGGGTGTGGCCAAAAGAAAAAAAGATGGCTAAAATGGTAAATTTCATCACAACCAAATTTTTGTACACCTATACATGTAATAAAATTCATTAAGTAAAAAAAAGGTGAATTTCATGTTGTGTGGACTTCACACAAAAATGTACATGTGTGTGTGTATATATATATATATATATATATATATGTATATATATATTTTGTCTTTATGTAGAGCCGCACCCGCGGCAGATGGAGGTTCCCAGGCTAGGGGGCCAATCGGAGCTGTAGCCGCCGGCCTTCGCCACAGCCACAGCAACCCCAGATCCGAGCCGCGTCTGCAACCTACACCACAGCTCACGGCAACGCCGGATCCTTAACCCACTGAGCAAGGCCAGGGATCGAACCTGCAACCTCATGGTTCCTAGTCGGATTAATTAACCACTGAGCCATGGCGGGAACTCCTATTTTTTTTTTTAAATTAACCATTTCAGAGGGTAAGTCCAGTGGCATTTGGAACATTTGCAGTGTTGTGCAACCACCATCTCTGACTAGTTCCAGAACATTTCCATCCCCCACAAAGGGAAGCTCGTATCCACGGAGCAGTCACTCTTCGTCACCCACAGCCCGCCCCCACCCCCGGCAGCCACCAACTTACCTTCTGTCTCTGTCAGCTTACTTACTCTAGATACTTCGCGTAAAGGGAGTTGTGCAGCACGTGGTCTTGGGTGCCCGGCTCCTTTCACAGAGTTTCCCCATTGGCTTTGTTTTCAAGCTTCATCCACAGGTTTGTGTGTGTCAGGGCTTCCTTCCCTTTTTTTTTATCATTTCTAGGGCTGCACCCGTGGCATATGGAGGTTCCCAGGCTAGGGGTCGAATCAGAGCTGTACCCAAGGGTCTACACCACAGCCACAGCAATGCAGGATCCGAGCCGCGTCCGCGACCTACACCACAGCTCATGGCAACGCCGGATCCTTAAGCCACCAACCAGAGCCAGGGATCGAACCTGTGTCCTCATGGGTGCTAGTCAGGTTTGTTAACCACTGAGCCACGACGGCAACTCCAGGGCTTCCTTCCTTTTTAAGGCTAAGTGATATTTCGCCATCATATGGATTTGCTGCCATTTATTTATCCATCATCTGTTGGTGGTTGATGTACACTCAGGTCATTTCCAGCTTCGGTTTTTGTGACTTCTGTGGCTTAGGAACATGTGTGGACCTGGGTTCGCTTGCTTACATCTTCTGGGATTGTTTGGCTGCTCTTTGTTCTCCGTTTCTTTCTTTCCTTGTCAGGAAGACGGGCAGTGCCCTCTCTCACCCGCAGCCAGGCTGGTCCTGCCGGGGCGTCCTGCAGGGCTGCTGGGAGAACCTGCTAGGTGACATGTCTCAGAGGGTCACAGCCTTCAGAAGCCACCCAGCAATTAGGCAGCCGCCTCGTCGTGCTCCCCGTGGAAGGTGCTCAGTGCCGCAGGTGGGTGATTCTGTCATTGGTGTTCTAGAAGTGCCACTGAAGCGGACATCACAGCTCCGAGGGGCAGGTGCGTGGAGACTCCGTCTCCTTGAGTCACCTTTTGGCAAACCCTACACTCAAGTCCCGGGATATCCTGTCTCAGCTCAAGTTCAGGACGGGATGTGTGAGACAGGGACACCCAAGTGAGAAGAGAGGACAGTGTGACCAAAACTGTGCCCCAGCTCGGCTCTCCTAGCCACCTGCTGAGCCCGGGGCTGTCCGGGGAAGCTGGCTGCTGCCTGAAGGCATCCGTCGGTGTGGTCCAGCCAGCAGAGAAAGAGGCAGGATGGGCTTCCAGGCTGTGGCAGCATTAAAAATAATCAGCCATGGAGTCCTTTGTCCTGTAAACACCAAGCCTTTTAAATTTATCAAGGTGAAACTCACCTCCCATAAAATGAACTTTTTCTTTTTGGTTGCGTCCACAGCAGGTGGAGATTCCCGGGTCCGGGATTGAACCCGCGCCACAGCAGTGACAACGCCAGTCCTTTAACCTGCTGAGCCACCAGGAAACTCCAAAATTAACCATTTTAAGTGAACAACTCAGTGGCCTTTTTTCTTTTCTTCTTCTTTTTTTTTTTAGGGCCGCACCAGCCACATATGGATGTTCTCAGGCTAGGAGTCTAATTGGAGCTGTATCTGCTGGCCTACACCACAGGCACGGCAACACCAGATCCGAGCCGTGTCCGCGACCTATACCAGAGCTCATGGCAATGCCAGATCCTCAACCCACTGAGCGAGGCCAGGGATCGAGCCCACAACCTCCTGGTTCCTAGTCAGGTTCACTTCCGCTGCGCCACGACGGGAACTCCTAACTCAGTGGCCTTTCGTACTTTTACAATGTTGTGTCACCACCACTTCCGAAGGCACCCGGTACCCAGAGATGGGTGTCCAGATCATGTGGTCGGGGCTCAACAAAGATGTGACAGAAGGTGGGAAAAGAAGGGAGGGGACGGGGATAACATCAGTCACTTCCAGGCAGCCGGCTGGGGGCTGCCCAGATTGTGTGCTATTCCAGGATTAACGGAATGTTTCCCTTTTTGGGTGTTTCTGAGGCTGGGTGGTGTCTTGAACGGTCAGGGCCAGTGGAAGAAGAATGATGCCGTTTCTACTTGTGTGGCGTCAGGCAAGTTAGTTTATGTCACTGGTAGGCAGCCTGGGGGGCACTTAGTCCTGAGGCTGGCGCACAACAGGTGCTTGGAAGTCATTCCTGTGATACTGTTCTTATTCCAAGATGACGATGGTGATGATGCAGGTGACAGTATTGAGGGTGCGACTGCCGCTGTCCTGAAAGTGCCGGGAAGTGGGCTGCGGCCGGGGGGGAAGCCACGCATCCCGGTTGCCTGTTCTAAGTCCAGAAGAACTAAAAGGAGGTGGGAAGAACAAGAGACCGGGGAGGATTCTGCCTCCGCTCAGGAGAAGCCGAGAGAAGTTGAAAGCCTTTTAAGAAATTAGGACAGTGTCTCACCCTGACTCACCTGTCCCGGCAGGGTGTCTCCCGGAGATGGTCCAGAAGGCCCTGTTCCTTCTCAACTTTGAACTTGGAAGCCGCGGAGGAGGGCTTGCAAAGCCGTGAGTAAGCTCCCCGGCCGGCTGACCTGCGGCCTTCGCTGAGCAAGCCGGGCGCCGGGCGAAGGCGCCCCGGGCAGTGCATTCATGTGGCGGCACAGGAATGTGAGTTTTGTTTGCTGCGTTTCCAGCGCTCCTTTTACACACAGAAAAATGCTGCGTGCTTGAGGGTGTGTCCCTTTTTCTTTTTGGGTAGGAGACACTTCCTCGGTTCCAGACTCGGATCTGGAATTCATTCTCCTGGTGAAGAAGCCAGGCTGATTGCCCAGGAATTTCCACCGCCCGGCCCCCACCCCTGGGCATCCACAGCAAGATGCCGCTTATTCTAGATCACCGGAAAGGCAGAATCAGACTCTATTCGTTTCCTAGCGTTGCAGGAAATGGCCACAAACAGGGTGTCGGAGTTCCCGCTGTGGTGCAACAGGGCTGGCAGTGTCTCTGTAGCATGAGGATGCAGGTTCGATCCCCGGCCCCGCACAGTGGGTTAAGGATCTGGCATTGCCTCAGCTGTGGCATAGACTCTGGCTCAGATCTGATCCCTGGCCCGGGAACTCCATATGCTGTAGGGCAGCCAAAAATAAATAAATAAATAAAATAAATTATAAAAAAAAATAGAGAGGGAGAGAAATGTATTGTCTGTCCGTCTCGAGGCCAGAAGTCTGAAATGAAGGTGTCAGGAGCGCCAGCCTGTGCCTCTCCTGCCATCCTAGGCTTTGCTTAAAGAGAGCGGCTTTCCTTCAGTCTTTGCCTCTGTCCCAGGGCCACCTGCCCGCAGGCGTCCTCCCTTCTTATACCTGCTCCTGATTCATAGCTCACCGTAACCCGGGATGGTTTCATCTCAGCTGTTTACGTCCACAACACACATTCACCGTCAGACCACCTGTGGTCCCCTGCTCCTGTCGCTGCCACTGGATTTTGCGTGTGTGCTTTAAGTTAACCTTCCAGAGCTCCCCTGTGCCTCTCGTCAGGCAAGGCCACCCTGTCGCATGTAGCTGCTGTGCGTGCAGTCGGGGGCCTCCGAGGGGCAATTACAGATACACAGGCTTTGTTGGGGCACCGCAGTGAGGGAACTTGTGCGTGTTCATTGCTAGTACATAGAAATACAGTTGATTTCTTTACATTGAAATAGATTCTTCGGAATTTTCTATGTAGGTCAGCACATCATCTGGAAATAGGAACACTTGTTTTTTCCGTTGCCTTTTCTTTCTTTTCTTGCTCTGTTGTTGTGGCTAGAACTTCCAGTACGAAGCTGAGTGGCAGTGGTGAAAGTGAAATACTGCCTTTGTTTCCCATCTTGGGGAAAAGCATTAGTCTTTCAAAATTAAGTATGGTGCTACCTATAGGGTTTTTTGTTTTTTGATTTTTTTTTTGGTTGTGCCCATGGCATGCAAAATTTTCTGGGCCAGGGGTCGAACCGGTGCCACAGCAGTGATGACACCAGGTCCTTAACCCATTGAGCCACCAGGGAACTCCTCTTTTTTAGAAATTTTAAAATTATGATTCCTGTTGTCTTAATTGTTACAGGTGCTTTAAATAACCTCTTTCGTTTTGAGTGAGTGGTGACAGCTTTTGCTTTTTGAGGAAGTGGCCCATTTCATCTAAGCTGTCAAATTTATGCGTGTACAGTTTTCATAGTATGCCTTTATGACCCTTTTAATCTCTGCAGGCAGTTTCATCCTTCTTATTGGTGATGTATGTTTTCCCTCTCATTCTTCTTTGTCCGTCTTGCTAGAAGATGGTCAATTTTATAGATCTTTTCAAAGAACTTGCTTTTAAAAATTAGTTAAATAATTTTATTGTGTTAAAATATAGAGAACACAGGATGTTGTTTCTCTCTCACTGCTTTCAAGATTTTTTGCCATTTCTTTATTTTCCAGGTTTTGCTGTTGTGTCTTGGAATGGACTTCTTTGGGTTCAGTCTCTTTGGTGTTTACTCAGTTTCTTGAATCTCTAGGTTTAGGTTACTTGCCAAATTGGAGACGTTTTGAGCCATTATTTTTTCAAACACTTTTTTAACTCCATCCTCTTTCTCCTCTCTTTCTAGAAGTCTGATGGCAAAGTGTTAGC
Organism: Catagonus wagneri; assembly: GCA_004024745.2. Lineage (NCBI taxonomy): Eukaryota > Metazoa > Chordata > Mammalia > Artiodactyla > Tayassuidae > Catagonus > Catagonus wagneri. The sequence continues at coordinate 2,869,511 of PVHT021183577.1, forward strand.
TTTTTTTGTTATAGTCCCACAGATGCGTGAGGCTCTGTTCCTTTTTTTTTAACTTCTTTTTTTTTTTTGGCCACGCCCATGGCACATGGAAGTTCCCAGGCTACAGGTTGAATTGGAGCTGCAGCTGCTGGCCTAGGCTGCAGCCACAGCAATGCCAGATCCTTAACCCACTGAGTAAGGCTAGGGATGGAACCCAGATCCTCACGGATACTAGTTGGGTTCATAACCCTCTGAGCTACAGCAGGAAGGCCTGTTCCTTTTTTTTTTTTGTCTTTTTGCCATTTCTAGGGCCGCACCCGCAGCATATGGAGGTTCCCAGGCTAGGGGTCTAATCGGAGCTGTAGCCGCTGGCCTACACCACAGCCACAGCAACACAGGATCCAAGCCGCGTCTGCAGCCTGCACCACAGTTCACAGCTACGCCAGATCCTTAACCCACTGAGCGAGGCCAGGGATCGAACCCGCAACCTTCTGGTTCCTAGTCGGATTCGTTAACCACTGAGCCACGATGGGAACTCCTGTAGCCTATTTTCTCTATGTTGTTCAGAGTGCATAGCTTCTGTTGCTCTTCTTTGAAGTTCACAGATTCTTTCTTCTATCCATTCCATTCTGCTGAGAGCCCGTCACTGATTTTGTTTTTTTTTTAGTTTGATTCTTTCCTTTGGTTCTAAAATTTCCATTTGGTTCATCTTTGTATCTTCCAGTCCTTCACTGAGATTTTCTATTTCTTTGCTGAGACTGTTTATTTTTTCATTTGTTTCAAATGTGTTCATAATTGCCTGTCGAACATTTTTCTAATAGCTGCTTCAAAATCTTACATTATTCTGACATCTTTATCCTCTTGGTGTTGGCACCTCTCAATCTTCTTTTCTTATTCAACCTGGATTTTCCTGGTTCTTGATGCGGTGAGTAATTTTCAACTGTTTTCTGGATGTTTCGGTATTGTCATGAGCCTCTGGTCTTAGGTAAATATTCTTATTATGTCTGCTTCTACTGACACCTCCAGCAAAGGAAGGGGGATTTCTTCCTCATTACCACCAGGGGCTGGTTGAAGTCCAAGTTCTCCACTTGGCCACTGTGGACATCCCGGGTTGGGGGAAAGGCTGCTTTGTTGCTGCTGAGTGGAGATGGAAGTTCAGGCTCCTTCTCGGTCTCTGCTGATGCCACGTTGGTGGAGTGGCTGGGTGCTTTATCACTGCAGAGGTAGGTCCCACACCTTCTCTGATACCACTTCTGTGGGGATGCAGAAGGACCTCATTACTGCTCGGCTGGAATGAAAATTTTAGTGGTACAGCACTAAAAAAAAAAAAAATAAGGAAAAGTTTTATGTCTTGCTAGGCTGCACTTTTCCTGATCCTTTGGCCGGAGAGAGGAGGCTTTTGTTGTAGCTTTTCCTTCCTTGTCTGCACCAGCTGGTGTGTCTGGGTTTCTGGCTTCTCCAGCGTCAAGTCTGGGATCTCTGAGGCAAAAAGGAAACTCAGGGAACTCACCACCATGTTGTTCCTGGGTTCCTGAGGTCCCTAGTCCTTCTGTCCTCATTTTCAGAGTCTTCTTGCATTTCGTTCATATATAATGTTCACGGACTTTTAATTGCACTTAGCAGGAAAATAGGAAAAAGTATGTCTACTCCATCTTTCTGGAATCAAAAGTCTATTTAAGCTACATTATTATTTTTAAAATTTTTGGCATGCAGAAGTTTCTGGGCCAGGGATCCAACCCAAGCCACAAAAGTGACAATGCCAGATCCTTAACCCACTAGGCCACCAGGGAGCTCTTAAGCTACATTTTCCTTTTTTTTTTTTTTTTTTTGCTTTTTAGGGTTGTGCCTGTGGCATATGGAGGTTCCCAGGCTAGGGGTCGAATTGGAGCTACAGCTGCCTGCCTATACCACAGCCACAGCAATGCCAGATCCAAGCCACGTCTGCAACCTAACTACAGCTTTTGGCAACGCCAGATCCTTAACCCACTGAGTGAGGCCAGGGATTGAACCCGCAACCTCATGGATACCAGTCGGGTTTGTTACCACTGAGCCACGACGGGAACTCCTTAGTGGCTATTTTAGTCACTCTGGGTGCTGAGGTCTGCTGTGGCATCATTAAACATCTCTGACTGCTGGCCCTTGTTGAGGGCCTGGGGCCTCCATGCTAAGAAACAGGTTATTGAATGAGTAAAGTAACACTGAGGGAAGGGCCCAGGGTTCCCAGATTCCCTCACAGAACTGCACACGTGTGAACCCAGATCTTTAGAGGCCTGATGAGGGATGAAGCAGGGGACAGTTGACAAGCGGAGGGCATGGGCTGTGGCAAGGTGTGTTCCAGAAGGCAGACTTGGAGGAAGACACAGCGGCTTAAAGGCGGCAGCGAAGGCAAGATTCAGCTTTGCCTACCTCCCAGTCTTGTCACATGGATCCTGTCTGGCTTGTGAATGAGGGCGGAGTTGCTGTTGCTTTCCATTTCAGATGCCGAAATTAGGGCACAGAGAGGTGAAGCAACTTGCCCAAGGTCACACAGTCGGGAACTCAAAGTGCCTGGGCCATCTCACTTTATTTATCTATTTATTTTGGCTGCACCTATGGCGTGTGGAAGTTCCGGGACCAAGGATCAAACCCGCACCACAGCAGCAACCTGACGCACAGCAGTGACAACGCCTGATACTTAACCCCTAGGCCACCAGGGAACTCCTCCCTGCGACTTTATTTTTTATTTTACTTTTTTTTTTTTTTTTGCCTTTTTGTC
>PVHT021183577.1:2873244-2922891 GCA_004024745.2 Catagonus wagneri
TAGGGGTCTAATCAGAGCTGTGGCCACTGGCCTGCGCCGCAGCCACAGCAACGCAGGATCCGAGCCGCGTCTGCAACCTACACCACAGCTCACGGCAACGCCGGATCGTTAACCCACTGAGCAAGGGCAGGGATCGAACCCGCAACCTCATGGTTCCTAGTCGGATTCGTTAACCACTGCGCCACGACGGGAACTCCCTCCCTGCGACTTTAGAGCCTGTGTTATTGAGCTAGCAGAGGTGATGTGCTGTGATGCATCATGGCTGGGACCCTCCTGGGCATCATGGGTCCTCTTTGCAAAGTCAGCAAATGACCAGAACTCATGGTTGGCTTTTGCCATCCTGTGAGCCAAACTGCAGGCTTGCTCAGGCACAGCTGGGCTCTGGGGCCACACGGCACTCCGTGGCGGGTGTTGTTCTGTCACTCCCTTGCTGGCTGAGAGCACAGTTTCTATTCAGAGGCCCGTGAGCACAAACAGGTGTTCTATGTCCTGATGTTTGTCATTTTCACATTTTTTTCCTTTTTCATTGCCTCTCCACTCTGCACCCCAGGATGGGTTTTCCTGATGACTTTAAGCTGCACACAGCAGACTCTGACTTCTGAAATTAAAAAAAAAAAAAAATTTTGTTTTTGTTTTTAGTAGGTCAGGGTCGTAGTACTATAAAAATGAACAACGAGATAAAAATAACAGCGTTTTATTACTACAGAAGACACCGTGCATTTGATAACTTTTAATCTCCAGGCTGCCTTGGGTGTGTGCGTGTAAATGCCTTTCTTTCAGAGACCAATAGCTCCGGGGAGGGGGAGTTGTTTTTTTCCAAGTTTAACATGACTGCGAAATTTGACCGCCTTTGTTCTTGCAAAAGAATGCGACTGACTAATCAATCCAAAAGGAATTAAGCTGCCCTTGGTAACGTGAGGCCAGAGAACTGATGTCAGTTGTGCGGATTCAGCGGGGCGAGGACCAGACGAAGGTGGATGGCCCTGAACCACTGGAAGGGGAGACAGGATAATATGAAGGGTGTGATGTCCGGACTTTTGAAAATTTAATGAGGCTGTGACTTGACACTTGCACCCCGGGGCCGAGCGGAGAATGCTAGTCTGCACAAGAGCCCGTTTGTTCCAATGAGATGTTTTCTTTCCCACATGAAATTAGATTTTGGAAAGCATGGCTTCCCTTTCGTGACTGTGAGCCGGCGGGGAGCTGGCCACTGTGTGCGCCTTCCTCAGGCTGGGCCAGACCCCTGAGCAGATGCAGTGGATTAGCTGAGGTTTCCGTCGGCTGCTGGGCACTGCTGTCTCTACATTTTTTTTTTTTTTTTTTGACGGGTGTCAGAGGAGATGGGAACTGCCCTGTGCAGGCGGCGTGGGCAGCCCGTTTCTGGCTGAGCATGAAGACAGCGGCCTTGGCAAGGCTCTGGCTATTGTGACCCTAGTGCTGGGCGAGGACACTTCTGTCCAATTTCATAGACTTTCACTTGGAGGATGGAGATGAATGTACAAAGGAGAAGTCCCCTGACCTTTCCGGAATGTGCACATTCTCGATTTCTTAAACTATTTCTGCAATGGTCAAAGGGCTGATAAATGGCTTTCGACATATTTTCAAGATGTCTCCCATTTTTGATTGCCCTGCTCATCCAACAGCAACGCCGAATCCCTCTGCTTTCTTCTTTTCTTTGAAATGGCCCAGGCCCTGCAGTGGGTCATGGAGACAAAATAAATACAGACTACAGTCTTGGTCTGAAGGAGCTTCAAGGCTGCAAAGCCAATAGGCTGGAAAGAGCCAGCACCGTGAGATCAGTCTGTAAGTAGGGTAGGACAGCAGATTTTCAATTAAATAATGATTTGTGTAATTATTTGCTTAATGGCTGTGTTCCTGCTAGGCCATAAGTCCCTTGAGGACAGGAACCAAATCTGTCCTTTTCATCATCGTATTCCCAGCACCTGGGACAGTGCCTGAAACACAGCAGGTGCCTAAGTATGTGTGCTCTGATGGAATGATTGCAGTAAGGTTTTGGGTTTCATACTGATGACCTTGGTGTCTGCTGCGTGAATTGTTTTCCTTACAGATTCACTTATAAAGCTTTCAATATTTGAGCAACACACACATAAGCTAGGCAGTAAGTGAGTATCTATCTTAGTGGGTATCTAGGATACTTAATATTTCTATGTAGGGGCAGAGTGTACGTGAGCAGATTTGTTAACTGCTATTTTGGTGGGATTTAAGAGATTCTGGGAAAAAATTGAAAAAAAAAAGATTCTGGAGAGCAGCTCTTTTCCAAAACTAATTTTTCAATTAAGTATTCATTCCTTTGCATACTGAAGGTTTTAAAGTTTCCCAACTTCCCCATTCAAGTGCAGAAATAAAGGCCTACACCCTAAGCCTTTATTCTCCCAGCGCTTTTTGCAGGCTTTGTCAAAACTGAGACCCTGGCTAAGCTGTGGGGATAATAAAATATTCTGCTTACAAATAACTGGGCGATGCTTGATTCTGATGGAAATGAGCTTAGGTGCGGATCAGAGAAGCAATTTTCAGACTCAGACTTTAAGAGAAGCACCTATGGGTCACACTAAGAAACCTAAAGAATGAGGAGTTGACAGTGAAAAGCATTTAAAATTGATAGGATCTTTGAGTTCAAAGCTATCCCCCCATGTCATGCTATCAAGTTCAAAGTATGCTGTCATTTTTCTCAGAAGACACCATGTTATCTCCAAGATAACCCAGTCGACAGGAACACGATCAGGAAGCCAAGTCTGTGGGCTGGGACGCAAACCTAAGTCTTCTGATGCCTGGACCCTTCTGTTGTCTATTTGTCACGTAAGCTGGCACACATCTTATCTGTACCCAGAAGTGTGCCAGGAGGCTTGAGAAGCACCAGAATGCTGGGTGTTTTGATTCTTGAGATTACTGGGTGATTGAACTCTTGGGCATCATTAAACAACCTTGAACAGAAAAGTGAAAACTGTCCATTTTGATAAATAACAGCAGAAATTTCCTTCGACTCAATGGGCCATTTGTAAATATAAAACAGTTGCTGGAAAATTATATTAGCTATGAATTATCTCCTCCATGACAATGTTTCCTTTCCTTTAATGCAATTTAGTTCAAGCAAATTGAACAGAAAAACTTGGGAGGGGCCACATTCACTGGTTCTGGAGGAGTTACTGGGAGCAAGCTGTGGGGCGGAGGAGTTCCCATTGTGGCTCAGTCACGAGGGCGCGGGTTTGATCCCCCGCCTCTCTCAGCAGGTTAAGGATCCTGCATTGCTGTGAGCCGACCGACACTGCTCAGACCTGGTGTTGCCTGGCTGTGATGCAGGCCGGCAGCTACAGCTCGGATTTGACCCCTAGCCCGGGAACTTCCATATGCTGCGGGTGTGGCCCTAAAAAGAAAAAGAAGAAGAAGAAAAAAAAGATGTGGAGCGGCTTAGGAGATCCACAGAAGACCTGGAGCAGGGGCAAGCTGAGGCCATCTGCCCAAGAGGCCTGTGCTTAAGACCCTGGCTGTGCCCACGGGAAATTGAATTCAGAGCTCCTTCTGCATCATAAATCCAGGGCAGTTGGCAGCTTTCCAAGGGAGCCTGGAGCGAAAAGTGCAGGAGCATCTGAGGCCAGACTGGCCAACCCCTACAAAGCCCGCTGAGGGTGGGTCCCTGCTGTGCCGGCATGGGATTGGGGTCCACCCTCTCGATAACGTTTATTTATAAGCTTTACACTTTGTTAATTTCAAAGTACACTCATCGCCAGGAAAGAAGAGCCTCCATTATACATCAGAAAGCGGAAAGGCTGGAATTACTCAAATTTCTCCAGCTGAAGGCGGAAGGCTTGACTTTTAGATACGTTTCTCGATTTTTTTCCTGAGTGCACGTGCAAGTAACCCCCCACTCCCCCCGACCCCGTCGCCGCCGGGTTTTGCAGAGTGGGCTTTCCGGTGCCCCGGACCCCACGTCAGTCCCGAGGCTGCTCGAAGGCGGGGGCGGGGCCGGGTGTTCACCCACAGGGCGCCCCCGAGGGTCGCGTCTCAGCCACGCGGGGTTCCGGGCGGCGCCGAGCGCGTTCCCGTGGGGTCTGGGCGGGTTCCCGCGGGCGGGGCCGCGCGGCCTCGGGCCCCGCCCACCGAGGAGGGGCGGGGCCTGCGGGCCACGTGACGGCGGCGCCGAGCGGCTAGCGCCACGCCCCGCGGGAGGAGGCCCGGGCCGCGTCCCGGCCCGCGCGCTGCTGGAGGCTCCCGGCTGTCCGCGCGCTCCGCACCCGCGGCCCCTCGCCCGCCGGCCCCGGGCTCGCCGGCAGCGGGAGCGGCCTCAAGATGGACGAAGACGGCGGCGGCGGCGGCGAGGGCGGCGGCGGTGAGTGTCGGAGGTGTGGTCGGCCCGGCTGGCGGCCTGGGGCGGGGGTCGCGGACGCGCGGGACGGGAGCGGGGAGGGTGGGTGCGGGGTCGGGCGTTTGGGGTCTGGGGTCTGGTCCGCCCGGGGAGACCAGGTCCGGCAGCGCCGGTGCAGCCTGGTGACTGCCGAGGCCCGCGGCGCGCCGGGCCCCGGGGCACGAGGCGGGGGTCCGGGGGGCCCCGAGGCGGGGGCCGACGGGGTCGTCGCGGGGCCGGGGCGAGGGTACGGGAGGAGCCCGGGTCTGCCCTCCGGCTGCGGTCGCCCGGAGCTTCGAGTCGGGGCTCTGGGGTCGCTCTTCCCGGGCGGCGGACCTTGGGGGCGACCTTCCCCGCCTCTTGAAGCCAAGGGCGTCCACGCCCTCCGGAGTCGAACCGCCCGTGATGACCCTCTCGGCGTCTTTTCTCCGGTGGTGGGAAGGGGCACATTCACGGGAAACCGGGAGTGGAAAGTTTTGAATTGGGATTCCTCCGGGTCCAAGGAAGGCGGCTGAGGGGAGAGGGTTGAAAATCGTGACAGTTTTTTGGCTTTAGGTCAGAAGTGGTCACTGGGATCGTTTACGTGAGGAGGGGGCAGCTAGAGCTCACGCATTTAATGAAATAAGGAAACGTTATGGAGTAAGCAAAAAAAAAAAGAGGAGCCGAGGGTCGGAGTCTGGAGCTGCAGGAGCTCAGAGGGTGAGACCAGAAAACCAGGCTGTCTGTCCGACGCTCAGTTACTGGAAGATTGGCGTTTGTTGTAAATTATTTAGTGGGGTACAAATTACTGTTGTGTCATGCTGCGAATTACGCCTTTAAAACCGAATAACGTGTCTGTATAGTGCTGTGGATGGAGAGGGTCGTTGGCTTGGGAAGTGAAGGGTTAATGCCCCTGTTTTACAGGAACGCCCGAAGTTAAGGATTTCCTTGCTCTTGCAAAATATCTCCTTTATGCTGACAGACGGGCTCATTAGAACCCCTCGTAATAAGGGAGTGTTGGGGGGGGATCTTAATTACAGACTGCTGGAGCCGCTGCCTGTAAGAATCAGCAGTATTGAATGCTTTGGGATGAAGTGGTTAATCAAGGTGCCTTCTAGAATTTAAGTGCTGCTCTGGGGGAGATGTTTGTGCCCCAAGAAGCCGCACATCACAAGCGTGCGCTGTGACGGTGGGAAGTTGGCCCGAGTCCTGGCATTTGTGGAGTTCTGTTCTGGCGGTTGAGGCTGGGGGTAGCCCTGTGGCAGCACGGCGAGGGCGTGTTGTTTATGATGGAAAGTTCTGTGGAAAGAAGGAGCCCAGGTGCACACCCTTCTCCAGCCAGGCTGCTGTCTGGAGTCTGGAAGTGATCGATTCCCCTCGAATGAGGTGCTTCCTGCCTGTCCCCGCTGGGGCAGGGCACTGGACACTGGCAGAGAGGTGGCTCCTTTTTTTTTTTTTGATGGCTTAATGAATTTTATTACAATTATAGGTGTACAAAAATGATCACAAGTCAATCTGATAGCATTTGCGACGTGGATCCTTTTTAGAAGAGGAAGACCAACACCTGTAGTATTTAAACGTTTGATATTGGAACCGAGGGAGCCGGCTGGCTCACTGATTCGCTCACTGGCAAGGTGTTTCAGACTCTGTGAGTTACGAAATGTAGAAAACTTGAAGGAAAGAGCAGGTAGAAAGATGAATAAAGGAAGCCATGGTTAGGTCTTGAGTGTAATAACAAAGGATAGTATTAAGTCTCTAAAGTCTGAAGACTTTCTTTGGACTGTTAATAGTTCTTCTGGGAATACAGTCTTGAGATTTCCAAAAAAAAAGAAAAAAATCTCATGCACAGGAAATGGGCATTATGCTATTTAAATTAGTAGAAAATTGGAATCCGTAGTGCTTAATAGGAGACAGGTGAAGTGAATTATGGGGCCTTTATTGGATGAAATATTTACAGCCATTAAAAATAAGCAGGTTTATACATTATGGCCTGAACAATGTAAAAACTGCTTATACTCTGGATGTTTTGTTTTTTAAGTTTCTGTACTTTCCAAGTTTCTGGAATGATGTCTATTTCAAATTTGGAAAAAATGACTTACTAAAAATTTTACCCTGCGGTGGGAAAAGGGATATGAGTTTTTAATGCACGTATCGTTTAATTCACTTCACTGCACCAGACAGCAATGAACAGATATTTGTTGATTGTCTACTAAAATGCCCCTGCAGCATTAACCTTTATTAATATGGTTTATTAATAAATAAATATGCTTAATATGCTTTGTTAATGTGGTTTATTAACCTTTATTACTATGGTAACTTTTCTTCCTTGCCTGATGAAAGACACTTAAAAAAATGTTTGGCATTCGTAGAGTAAGTATGTTTTTGGATAAGTGGATAGTGTAGAGCTTTGAAATAAGGATAATACTATAGTGATTACTATATAAATTTGGTATGCTTATATTTAGCTCTTGATGGAGGTTTTGAAGTTAACAAACCTCTTTGCAGTTGATTCATTTTCACTACCATTTAGATTTCTTAACGCTTTGCCTTAAAATTCAGGTTATTAGAAATAAAGTTCAGCCCTTTGAAAGAGAATCACTTCGGGTGCCAGTCACTTGGCAGATGTAACCTTTTCGTGTATTTTCAGAGTATAGTACAGAACTTTGGACTGTACGTGGGGACGTCAGTTTCAGCTTGTTTACAGTATAGAGTAAATAACTTACTCAAACAGTAGCTACGCCGGGGGCGAAAACATTTAAAATCTTTTTTTTTTTTTGGTGCTCATGCATTGGTCAGTTTCGAAGACTTTAAAAATGCTTCCTGCTTGCTGTTTGGATCATTTATGTTTTTGTCCAGGGTTGCAGTGTCTGTTCTTTAAATGCAAGATCAGGCGAGAGGGTGATGCTGGGAATCGTGGAAGGTGGTTCTCAGGAGGAACCCGGGAGGTGCTGGGAATTACACGACCTCATGGTTATTTATAATGTGGGCGGAGCATAGTTCAGGTATTCGTAATTCCTTGGGGGCCTCGTGGCCTCACCATTCTTCTAGAATAGCTCTTGATCGAGGTCTCTACTGGAAAGGTCACTGGCTCGTTTGGCTCCTTGCCGCCCTCTCCACGCGCGGCTTTGGGACCTGTCTGATCGGCCTTCCTGAGGAGACCGCCCGTGGCCGACGAGGAGCGTGACCTGACTGTTTTCCCCTCCGCTCCCCAGTCCTGGCTGCAGTCTGTGTTAGTCTGTGCTTCACGTGAGAAGACGCTTCGCCTCGCTCAGTGAAATGAGCGTCCGTGGAGACCGAGTTGAGATCCCAGATTTCACCTGCCAGGCGCCGGATAACCCCCACATTAGAACACCTGTTGGCCATGGGGGTGTAAATTAGGTACCACACTTAAGGAGGCAGCAGCAGCCTGTGTTTTGTTGGCTCAGGTCCGTTGCTTGCTCTTCCCCTGCAGTGGGACTCAAACGTGCAGACAGTGTTTCCCAGAGCCTCGGGCTCGGGGCTAGACTTGGCCAGTGCGAGCTGCCAGTGGGTGGTTGCATGCAGGAGGAAAGGAGAAGCCAGGTTGTCTTCTCTCCTGCAGCTGCGTCTGGCACTTGGTCTCCTTTTGGCTCCAGCTCCTGCCCGATGACCGAGCCCCTGAGCTTTGGGGAAAACCTCCCCCTTTTGACCCCTAGAGGTGGTAACCACTTGCTCCTCGCGCTGACCTCTGCCTTGTCTTAGCATTCATTTCCTTTATGACTTCTCAGCCTTCCCGTCATATGTGCAATCAATTGCTTGTTATAAATTCCCTCTGTTTCGGCTCCTTAGCAGGACTTGTGTTCCTTGGGGCAGACCCCAGTAGATGCAGGTGCATTGGGCAGCAGTTTGTGAAGTGAACAAGTGTGAACAGCCTTTGACCCAGTGGTACCGATTCTAGGAATTTAACCTGCAGGTGTATTTTTACACGTGTGGGATTGTTCGTGGCACTGTGTGTAATAAAAGACAGAGAATATCCTGAGTGTTCATTACAGGTTTTACATCCAGATGGTGATTGAGGTTGGGAGGTTGTGGAAAGGAATGAGAAGGCTCCTGATGAATGGATTGGCAGAGGTCTCCAAAATATTTTACTAAATGACAGAATCAGAGTGTAGGGAAATGTGCATTGTTTGTTACCATTTCTGTTTAAAAAGGAAAAAAAAAGGAAGTACTTGCGTGTGCGTGAAAATCCTCGGCTAGGCTGAACAAGGAGCTAAGAACAGCGGTGACCTGTTTGGGACAGTGACGGCACTAAGCAAGTGGGAGATGGAGGTGCCAAGGAAAACTCCCCTATGTGCCTATTTATTTATTTATTTTGAAATTGGCAAAAGTTTGTCCCAAACTGGAAATCAGTTTCACAGAAAAATGATATGATGATAAGAAAACACCCCTTTTGAGAGAATTTTAAAAATTGAATTATAGTTGGTTTACAATGTTGTGTTAGTTTTAGGCATGCAACAGTGCTTTGCTATTTTTGGAGCGTTATATATGAAAAAATCAATTATAACATGTAAAAGGTGATTAAATGTGTTTTCAGTCTTTGCACAGGAAATTAACAGCTTTCTTCTGATTGCTTGAAGAATGACACGGTAGGTGCGCTTAGGGAATGCTTAGAGCATCTTCTTTTCTAGAACACTTATTTGTTCAGCAGATATCGAGAGGGTCCCTACCAAACGCCATGTCCTGTGCTTGGTGCAGGTGCGTGCGTGCGTGCGTGTGTGTGTGTGTGTGTGTGTGTGTGTGTGTGTGATTATGGTGAGTAGAGCGGATGAATTTCCTGCATTCCTGGAGCTTTTGTTTAGATGGGAGACTGAAATGTCAAAAATGTAAACAGTTGTATAATTGCGGATTATGCTGATGTGTAAAAGGAGATGAACAGAGTGGGGGTGGGGTTCTGGCGGGAAGGGGGTACACAGAGCATGCAGCCAGGGGAAGGCTCTTGGAGGAAAAGCTCTCAGGTGTGACCTAAAGGGTTGGGGACCAGCCAGAAGGCCGCAGGGGCTGGTGGAAGCCGAGTGCCTCCTTGGGGGAGAGCAGCCGTGTGGTCTGAGCCAGCAGTGGACTGGGGCGCACGGGGCAGTTTGAGTAGGTAAGGAATTCGCATTTTATTCTCCGTGCGTGAAGCCAGCGAAGGGTTTTAAACCGGGGAATGACATTTGATTTATGTTTAAGTAATTGTAGCTCATATTTACACAATGCTCTCTGTGTCCGGTTTTGGCCTCCCTGCTTCACGGATCTTAACCTGTTTACTCTGTGCAGTGAGCCTGTTAGGTACACAACAGTGGCACCGTTTACCGATGAAAATGGAAAGTGGAGGCACCGGGAAGCCGAGTAACTTGGTTCAGATTTCACGGCTAGGACATGGCGGAGCCAAGCTTTGAACCAGGAGCTCTGGCTTCAGAGGCCATGTTCTCAGCCATCGTCCACCCTGCCCTTGGAGAAGAGGGTGCTTGGCTCTGAGTGGAGAATAGAGAAGACACGGGGACCGGTGGGGAGGGGTTCAGGTGGGAGGTAACGGGTGCAGTGGCCTGGGTGGCCGAAGCGGAGGGGCTGGGACACGTGCGAAGGCGTGGGACAGAGCTGTAGAAAACCACATGGAAAAGTGCAGGAAGCAGTGAGCACACACTCCTGTTCACTCCCTTTACTCAGAAGCCATAGGGTACCTGTTAATGTTCTGTCACATCGTCTTGGTCTTAAAAAAAAGTGATTATGGAGTTCCCGTCGTGGCTCAGTGGTTAACGAATCCGAATTGGAACCATGAGGTTGTGGGTTCGATCCCTGGCCTCTCTCAGTGGGTTAAGGATCTGGTGTTGCTGTGAGCTGTGGTGTAGGTTGCAGACGCGGCTTGGATCCCGTGTAGCTGTGGCTGTGGTGTAGGCCTCCAGCTGTGGCTCCTGTTTGACTCCTAACCTGGAAACTTCCATATGCTGTGGGTGGGGCCCTAGAAAAGGCAAAAAAAAAAAGTGACTATCGTGTTTCAGGTAAGTGTCCAGGTCCCAGCACAGGGCAGCGTCAGCATCCTTCCTGCAGTTGCGCAGGCCCGGATTTTGGTGCCGTCTTCCTCCGCTCTTGCCTTGGCCGGCTGACATCCTCCCCGACGTCGCCTCGTCGTCTACACTGCAGCCGGAGCAGCCCCTTGAAATCACAGGTCGTGCCCTCCTCACTCGAAGTCCGCACTGTCCTGGGCTCCCTCCGGGCCCTCGGCCTGCGGCGGGGCGCGGGACCGGGGCTGTACGCTTTCCCAGTGCGGGCGCCGGGCAGTTGATATTTTCCGCCGTGTGGGCCACGCACTGTCCCGCGCAAACGCTTCTTGATCGAGAACGTGAAGACGCTTCCCGCCTCGACCCGCCTTGCGCCCGCTCTCGCCGCTGCTGTCTCTGTGACACGTCCTGTCACCGGTCTCACCGCGGTGGTCTCCTTGCAGGCCCAGGACTGGCCAGGCCCTCCCCTGTCTCGGGGCCTCTGGCTTGCTCTTCCCCCAGTGGTTCCCCTTAGATGTCAGCGTGTCGGGCCGGCTTCCGCAGGTTCTGTTTGTCGCCTTACCGCAGAGGTCTTCCTTGTCCAGCCTTCCTGGTCCCCGTCGCCGGCCTTACTGTCCTCGGCTCTCATCTCTGCTCGCCCGCCGTAGAGCCCGTAGTCTCTTCTCTCAGCACGCCCGTCGTCTGCGAGCAGGAGTGCGCCCGGCCTCGCCCTCTGCGTCCCCGCGACCTGGGCCGCGGTGGGGACGAGGCCTCAGCGAGGCTTTGTTCACAGATCCCGAGTGAACTGGACGTTGCCTCTGTCCAGCCAGGCCGGGTCCTCTTCCCTTCCTGCCCTTTGTGTTTCCTAAAAGGCAGCCGTGAGGAACTTGACGTGGGCCCTCTGGTGTAGTTTTCATGCTTTATCGTGCTTGTGCGTGTGTGTGCGTGCGCGTGTGTGCGTCCCAGGGCAATAGACAGATCTCTTTTCGGCTTGTTGGCACGATAATAAAAGTGGCATCGTACTGTGAAGGTCGTGCAGCTTCTTTGAGGTTTTATCCGTGTTGTTACACGTAGACCCCGTTTATTTCTTTGAAGCGACCTAAGATTTTATTTCTCTTGTCCTGCTCGGACTGTTCCTGTGGGGTTTACAGTGTGAGACGCGGTGCGGAGGTGAGCGCCTCAGGCTTGTCGCCTTCCGCAGACGTGAGGACGTTCCTCTCAAGCATCTCTCCAGAGTGGCAGCCGCGGGTTACAGGTGTGCTTTCCGTTTCGCCAGATGCTGGCAGATGGCTCTCTCGCCAGGTCTGGTCTTAGCGTCCCGAGGAATGACGTAGTGTTTTAATTTGCTTTGCTTTGCTGGATGTATTTTAGAGAATCAAACGGAGGCACTGACAGCTTGGAGGTTAAAGGTGAAGGATCTGCAGAAATCAGAAGTGACCCCTAGGTTTCTGGCTCGTGTGACTCTGCGGTTTCATGAGAAGGGGGGAGGGTTCATGTGCTTTTTGTCAACGATGTCATCATTTTGCCCCTCACTTTTGAATGACATGGTCACCAGGTGTACAGTTGTAGGCCGTCAGGTTGATTGCTTGCAGTGTGTTGCAATGCCTGTCATTGCCTCTGGCTTGCATTGCATCTGCTGAGAAATCAGCTGTGTTTTTGTTGTTCTTTTGAAGATACTGTGTTTGCCCTCCTATTTGGCTGCTTTTAAGATATTTTTTCTCTGCTTTTGGTTTTTAGCTGGGTTACTGTCATGTGTCCTGATGTGGTTTTCCTTGAATTTAGCGTTAATGGGATTGTTGGTTCTTTTTTCGGTTGTGCCATGAAAGGGCTTAATCTTAAATTTGATTTGGAGACGTCTCAGTCCCTCTCCATTTATTACTTTGGCTGCATTTCCTGTGTCTTCTGCTCAGGGACGACGCCGATTGCCTTTTCATCATGTCTGTGTATCTCTCAGACTGTTTTTTATGTTCTTCATCCTTGTCATCTCTCCATGCCTCACTGTGTATTTTCTCCTGAACCTGTATTCCAGTGCCTTAATCGTTTCTTCATCTCTGTCTAACATCAGTTCTCCCTCCCTTCCCCGCCCGCTGGCATATGTAGTTCCTAGGCCAGGAATCAGATCCAAGCCGCAGTCGAGACCTAAGCCGTGGCTGCAGCAGTGCTGGATCCTCAGCCCACTGTGCCAGGCCGGGGATCGAACCTGAGTCCCAGCACTCCCAAGACACTGCTGATCCTGTTGGGCCACAGCGGGAACGCCTGTCTAGTCTGCTTTTAAACTCATCTGTTGGGTTCTTCATTTCAGTTATTGCCTTTTCCAGTTTTCTCGATTCTTTCTTTAGATCCCAGTTTTCTGATAAAGATTTTTTTTTAGCTTATCACCAAATTTCTTTATTAATCACAGTTACTGTTAAGTTCGTGTCCGATAACTTCACTGTTTGGACATCTTGTGAATGTATTCTGTTGTCTATTTTACCCTCAGTTTCTGTCATTCGGTCTTGAGTCTAGATTACCTGTTAAGCTTTAATTAAAGTCTGTGTGTATGAAGAATTGTAGAGCCTCTGGCTCTTTTCCTTAAGACGGGCTTCTGGCAGGCACTCAGGGTAAGGAAACGGCCCTTCAAAATCCTGAGGGCTGGCCTCCTGGTTTGCCTTTCTCCTAGAGCATTGCTCTTCAGTGCTCCCAGCCGAGAGGTCGGCGTCTTTACCGGGTGTTGGCAGCCCCTGGACTCGTAATTTTGTCCCAAGCCCCTAGTCCCCTGAGACTGCCTGCAATTCTGACGACCTCAGGTTGTCAGCTGCTTGTCTCTGCTTAGCTCCTTGGTCCTCACCTGCTGCTGCGAAGTGGCAGGTGTCTGAGGAGGAGTGGCTCAGACGGTTGGGCTCCGCTCTGCACCTTCTCGCTGGGGTCCCGGCCTCCTTAGTACTTACTGCTCCGATACCTTCAGACGCTTGTTTCTTAGAGTTTGCTCAGCTTTTTGAGGAGTTCTTGGCAGAACGGTTGGTCTGCAGCAAGCTGGTCAGCTCTGACTGGAGACAGAATCTCTGAAGTTCGGTTTTGGTGTTTAAAGTCGGCCTTGTTTGCGGCATGTCCTGGCAGAGACGGTGGGGGGATGTTTAGCTTTGCGATCTGCCACTTGGAAGACCGGTCTGGGTGGGAGATAAGCTTGGGGAAGACTGGAAGTGGTTTTAACTCCTGGGATGGGTGAGTGACACGCTTAGGGGAGAGGGTTGAGAGAGGGGAGAAAAGTCCCAGGACTGGGGACTCCGCGTGGAGGAGACCAAGGAGGGGAAGCACCGAGGTGGGAAACCTGGCAGGTCGCGTGGAATTGCAGAAGAGGGCGGGTCAGCTGCGTTGAATGTCCTGGAAGGTGGCTGAGACGAGGGTGTCAGGTGTCTGCTGGATTTGGTGACTTGAAAAAAGAGTTTGGTGGAAGGCGGGGACAAGTCTTACCGGAGTGGGCTAAGGGGTGAACAGGAGAGATCTGTCCTTGCTGAAGGAGAAGCTTGGCCATGGCCTTGCCAGGGGCTTGCCGTGGGAGTGGAGGGCAAGCCGGGACTGGGAGCCGGCTGAGGGAAAGGTGGGTTTGTTTTGCATCTGAGAGTTTCTCAGGTAAGTCGTTTTGATAGCAGACCAATGATAGTTCATCAGGTGAGCGTAGTAACACTGTTTGCACACTCACACTCTAAATAACTTTGGGAGAGAGAAATTATTTTAAAAAAGTTACTGGCATGTCCTTCGGGAAACCGGTTTATCAGTTGGTAACAGGATCAGCGAAACTTGTGTGCAACAAAAGGAAAGAATAGGTCTTACCAAGTATTCTGTAAGCTGCTTAAAATATATTACATGTTTTCAGTTCGTGAGAAAATAGTAAATCATTTAATTGAAAGTAGAAAACATGACTCTCCATCCTGATTTTTTTTTTCTTCTGTCTTTTTAGGGCTGCACCTGTGGCGTATGGAGGTTCCCAGGCTAGGGGTTGAATCCGACCTGTAGCCGCCTACACCACAGCCACAGCAACTCAGGATCAGAGCCGCATCTGTGATCTACACCACAGCTCACGGCAACCCCGGATCCTTAACCCACTGAGCGAGGCAAGGGATTGAACCCGCAACCTCATGGTTCCTAGTCGGATTCGTTTCCGCTGTGCCATGACGGGAACTCCATCCTGATTTTTGTTTTTTATTTTTTATTTTTATTTTTTTTGTCTTTTTGCCTTTTTTATCTACAGCCGCACCCACGGCATATGGAGGTTCCCAGGCTAGGGGTCTAATCGGAGCCGTAGCCGCTGACCTACACCACAGCCACAGCAACGCGGGATCCGAGCCGCGTCTGTGACCTACACCACAGTTCACGGCAACGCCGGATCCTTAACCCACTGAGTAAGGCCAGGGACCGAACCCACAACCTCATGGTTCTTAGTCGGATTCATTAACCACTGAGCCACGAAGGGAACTCCTCCATCCTGATTTTTGAAGTTGATCAAATTTAAAGGTTTTGTAGCTAACGTCCTTCCTCCGTTGACGTGATAGAACAGACCTGAGATTCTCGAGTGTGTTAGAATTGGAGACAATTCAGCAAGCACTTCCGTGGGGTCGGTATCTTTCAGCGTTGTTTAAATATTAGAAAGAACTCACCTGAGTCAATTAGGTTGGCTAAGCGTATTTTGTAATTTACTTTGATAGAGCAAATTTGCTCTTTTTGCTGACTTAATGTCACCGGGAGCCCTGTTCAAATAAGGGCCAATAAATTCCAATCTCAGACTCGCAGCAGGGCTATTTTTAATCGCTGAACTCTTTTGAACAACTCATTCCTATAATAAATAAATAAAAACGGCAGTTGGCTATAACACCGAGCATTTTAATGATGATGGAAAAAGTATTTCTTAATATCTAGGTAATTAGCAATTTTTTAAAATTCTGTTTTCATCCAGATGTTGGGCCGCATGCAGATCCAGCCTGACTGCAGTTTTCTCCTTCACTTTCGTGGGAACACATAATACTCTCCGTTTATTTTGGACAGCAGAACTTCCTTTTTCTGTGGACAGATGCATATGAAACACATGCTCCTCCCGTGGCGTTTGTGGTCCTCTGAGGATTCTCTGAAGGAGGAAATGGCTTGACCTATTTGGTTGCTATGAAGTAAAAACAATCCTGTTTTCATTTTTTTTTTTTTTTTTTTTTTTAGTGAACATCTGGCTTGCATTTATCATTTTACATTCTGGAGGTTCTTTAAGACCACAATTTGATAATATGAAGGTCCTTGCAAGCAGTCACCGTTGAGCTGTTTCTATGGTTGGTTTAGTGCTAGGGTGGCCTGATAGACTTTGAAAAATACTAATTTTTTTTCACTTTCTGTAAAGTGTAGGCATTCTGTGGCGGCTCCAGGGGTTAGGGATCCGGCATCGTCACTGCTGGCGGTCTGGTTACTGCTGCCGTGTGGGTTTCACCCCGACCCAGGGCTTTTCCCCTGCGTTGAGCGTGGACCCCCCCCCAAATGTAACTTTCAAATAACAACTTGATTTTTTTTGAGTTTATTTATATTTTTATTTATTTTCTGGCCATACCCGCAGCACGTACAAGTTCCTCAGCTCCAGCAGCTCTTGATTTTAAACCACAAGGTGGGGTGGAGCTGGAGTTCCCGTCGTGGCTCAGCAGTTAATGAACCCGACTAGCATCCGTGAGGTTGCGGGTTCGATCCCTGGTCTCGCTCGGTGGGTTAGGGATCCAGTGTTGCTGTGAGCTGTGGTGTGGGTCACAGATGCTGCTCGGATCCTGCGTTGCTGTGGCTGTGGTGTTGGCCGGCAGCTGTAGCTCTGATTGGACCCCTAGCCTGGGAACCTCCATATGCCGCGAGTTTGGCCCTAAAAAGACAAAAAAAAAAAAAAAAAAAAAAAAACCTCCAAGATGGGATGGAGTTATTTTGGGGGCAGCAGGGGAAGCTCTGGTGTGGGTCTGTTGCCTTGCCCACTGCCATGCAGTGTGTGGCCCCCGCTGGGCTGAGTTCCCGTCTGTGTAGCAAGCAGGCCTCTTTGCCACCCCGCCCCCTCTCCCAGGCGAAGGAACCGATTTGTGCAGATACCTGCCCATTGGGAAGGGGCCCTCAGCACCACCAGGAGTGGCTCCTGAGTGATCTCAGCCAGCGCGGTAGCCCGTTGTCCTCACGGAGGAGGAGGGACACGCGAGCCAGGTCTGGCCAGCTTTCTCCCGCTTTGAAGACAACGAAGTCTCTGCACGTGCTTATGGACCCGTTCACAGGCGCACGTCTCAGACCCCGTTTATTTTAACACAGAAATATATTTAAAAATGCAGTAGTCAGAAGCGGCAGGCATTGGCCCTTCAGTGTTCCGTCAAAGACAGGGCTTCCTTTTAGCTCTTCGCAGAGAGAAAATAAAATGATCAAGAATGGCCTTTTCCAAGTTGCGGTAATTAAATTAAAATTTTTTTGAATTGAGACAGCCAGATGAATTCCTTTTTGTTTGTGCTGGAGTATGGGAAACTGGGTGTCGGTGACTTTCCAGAGTGAGGCCTGTTCACACGAAGGGGCCGTGATTCCCAAGTATGGGAGGACGGGCGATGGCAGCCTTTGACTCGGTAGAAGACACACTTCTGAGAGCAGGAGCCGGCTAGAGAGTAAAAAACGATGCCTTTCCTTGCTGGTGTAACAGGAATCTTAATATTGGATAAGTGCTCTTTGGGCACGTTGCGTTTCCCCAGGAATCACGGAGTAGCTGCTGTGGGTTCCCCAGAGTTACACGTTGTTAGAGCTTATTAGCCTTTTCATCGAAAATAGCGGTTAAGCCGTGTATGCGGCCAACGGTTCCTGGGATGTTTCTCTTTTCACGAAGGAAAGTGTCAGGCGGCCCCCTCTCCTTGCTCTGGTCCAGAGTGGCCTTGGGGTGCTCAGACCCAGGGAGCGGAGCCTGGGGGGTGTGTGTGGCCCCTGCCCGCCTGGCGGCCCCTGCCTCGCACATGCCCGGTAACGGGGCCAGACCTGCAGAACGTGATTATTTTTTTTTTAATCTGCAAAGAACATAAGCCGAGATGCTTCCCCCGGGCCCTGCTCCTGTCGGTATGTAGACGTTTGGTTTTGGGATTTAAGTCTCTGTTCCCTGGGTACGGCTTCCGCCGTCTCTCCCCGCGCGCAGGGGCGTCTCTGCTCGTCTTCCCCTCCGCTGTTACCGTCCTGGCAGAGAGCAGGCTGTCCGGGCCGGCAGAGGTGATCAGGACCTGAGGAAGCGTTCTGGCTAGTTCTGCAGTAGAAATGCTAGCTCCCTCTTCTGCTTTCCCTGTGAAAATTTGAGGGAGGGTGAAAAGAATTTCGCTCTTGGGAGCATCGGCTGCCGACCTTGTCCTCCCAGCCTCCTGGACACAGCACAAGCCCGGCCTGCCCCCGGCCACCGCCCCATTTAGGCCAGTCACTGGA
This sequence comes from Catagonus wagneri, assembly GCA_004024745.2. Taxonomy (NCBI): domain Eukaryota; kingdom Metazoa; phylum Chordata; class Mammalia; order Artiodactyla; family Tayassuidae; genus Catagonus; species Catagonus wagneri. The sequence goes on from PVHT021183577.1 coordinate 2,890,981, forward strand.
GCGGCCCCAGCTGCCTCCCCTCGGAGAGGGCGTCCAGGAGCTCTCTAATCACATTAGCTTGGCCTGGGCGGTTTTAGCTCGGTTTTTTCTCGGGTTTAGCAATCGAGAAACATGGACTGGTGACCCGGAGTCTCAGGAACAGATTTGACAGCAGAGCCATTTCCTTAATTAAGGAATCGCAGATTGACAGTCAGGGCTGTTCCAGTCAGGGATGAAAGGCCAAGTTCAGGTGTTGAAACTAACCTGAACATCTTCCCCCATGCCAGAGACGGGGAGTTTTGTAGTATAAACCTTCATTTTATGAGGCCGTTTCTACATTTTTTTTTTGCTTTTAAAGGCTGCACCAGCGGCACACGGAGGTTTCCAGGCTAGGGGTCAGATCGGAGCTGCAGCTGCAGCCACAGCAATGCAGGATTTGAGCCGAGTCTGCGACCTACACCATAGCTCATGGCAACGCTGGATCCTGAACCCACTGAGCGATGCCAGGGATCGAACCCGCAACCTCGCGGTCCCTAGTCAGATTCGTTTCTGCTGCGCCAAGATGGAACTCCTGTTTCTACATGTTTTCTTGAAGCTCTTTTTCCCTAATGTCCCCAAACGTGTCCTCCCCCACCCCCTTCCCCAGAGACTGTCCTGTTCATCTGTTTGCTGGAAGCAGGGCCCACGGGCTGGCCCAGCGCTGTGGTGCACAGCCGGCCTTGCCGCGGCCCTGCCTCCTCCCGTGGGCTTTGTCGGGGTGAATCCCGCCGCAGAGAACGGTGCAGCCCCTGCTTCCCATAGAGCCTCAGGCCTGTGGGATTGGAGAGGCCCCTCCCCCGTGTGACCTGTGGAAATTAAGATTCCAGAATTTCTGCCTCTTTGCTCTATCAGCTCAGCCATTGAAGGATGTTTCAGACAGTTTCCCCAGCTCAAGGCAGAAAACAGTCAGCTGTGATGTTGATGGTTCGTTCTGAGAATCTCAGCCTCTGCTCTCTGCACACTTAGGTTTGTTTAAACGCTGGAACTGGTCATTGTTGACATACTTTTAAGCAGATGTATACAGCTCTGGTATCTCTAGCTTTGTGGCTGTGTCAGTTAATCTCTTTAATCTTCAATCATATATGGAAAATGGGAGTTGGAAAAACCCAAGTGAAGTTATTTAGTGAAGAATTTATCAATCCCAAACGGGGAGTTCCCTTGTGGTGCCGTGGGTTAAGGATCTGGCATTGTCACTGCAGCGGCTGGGTTTGCTGCTGTGGTTTGGGTTCGATCCCTGGCCCTGGATCTTCCGATGCCTTCCGCCTGCCCCCCCCCCCCCAAACATTCAGACAGTCCGTAGACATTGAAGACTGGTAGTCGTCCGCAGTCAGCCCCTTGCCCCCAGGCCCATGCTAAGCAGAGTGAACCAGAAGGTCTTAAGGGTCTGGGTTTAGGAATAGCTGTTGATGGGCCATATGATTATTGTATCTTGTCTCCTCCAACTTGGTGTTTTGAAAATTTTCAAATCTATAGAAAAGTTGCAATAGTGCAACCGATACTCATGTGTCTTCAACCTGTTAGCTAGCGTTTTGCCTCATTTACTTTATTTCAATACGCCATACTTTTTATTTTATTTTTTTGCTAAACCACTTGAAAGCGAGTTCCGTATAGCGTAACACCTTCTCCCTAAAAAGTAGCTTCCATCTCCTGAGGACAGTCTCCTTTGCTGCAGCCATTACCATTCTTAAGAGAACTAACGGTAACTCCGTGACACATTTCACATGCAGTACAAATTCTGCTTTCCCCAGTTTGTTCTCAAAATATCTTTTATAATTACTTTTCTTACCTATATAGCTTCTCGTCAAGGTTTATACCATGTATTTAGTTATGTCTCCTCAGTCTTAAAAAAATTTTTTTTTGGTGACAGTGACTTTTTTGAAAAGTCCGGGCTGGTTGCCTAATATCATTGTTTGTATCCTATAGTCTAGATTACCTGTATGAATGGAAGGGAGGGGCGGTTTTTTTTTAATGTCTTTTTTTTTTTGTTATTACAAATAGATATGTTAAAATCACCGACTTGATCCAGGGTCAAAGTCACATTCATTTTCCTTGTTCTTTGGTAAATGCGGATTAGGTGGGTAACCAAAAGGAGTTACCGAGCGGCTCAGATGTCAGCGGAATATGTGCGTGGGCGAACTTGGAAGAAATGCACACTGTGGTTTGTTAGACCCACCCCCATACGGAGGTGATTAGTTATCTGGCTTAACACAGCAAAGATTTTATTTTAGTATTTGGCCATGGTCGTACAAAGAAATGAAGTTCAGAGTCGGAAAACTTGGTAAGACAAACTGTGTCTACATAGTGCAGAGGAGATGCTTTTGCTGCCAGACCCTTGGAGGAAGAACGAGGCAGGCGTCTCTGTCGTCTTCCCTCTCTCTGCACTTTGCTTTCGGCTCCGAGACGTCGTTAAACTTGAGCCACAGCTGAGGCTAATGCAGGATCCAGCTGTAAGCTGTTCGTCGTGTCGGTACATCCGGTGATGGTCATACGCACTCGCTGTGCGAACAGTGAACAAAGCCGAGGGAGGGTGGGGAGAAAATGGCACGGTCTGTCGTAAGCATTCAAGAATAGCGGCCGGATCTAGGAGTCTCCCCTTCAGACGCTGACTGCGAACCCACTCCAGAGGGTTGGTTTTGTCTGAGACTAGCCCGGTCGGCGTCTTGGTCTCTTCCCTTTTAGCCATGTGAGGTATCCGGCCACGTAACCAGAGAACGTGCTGAAGCCGGCGTGGTGTTTTCAGCCGGAGGCAGAACACGGTACCTGCAAGAACACAGAGGACTAAGCCCTCCTCCCCGGACTCGGGGCCAGGACCCCTCAAAAGACCCTTCCAGCTCCGATGGAGGTGGCAGCGATCCCGGGAAGGAGCAGGGCTCGCTCTCCTTATACCTATCTGTCCGGGAGAACTCACATGTGTGCACCCACCAGAGAGCAGTGAGTACCGCATCAGCAGGTCGGTAAAATCAGACGTGAAAGTCGCGTGTCCGCCCCAAGGTACTTCCTGTGGAAACTGCGTCTTTGACCAGCTCAGTCTTCCGAGGACTGAGTACACACGGACGCCCCGCAGCTGAAGATGGATTACGTCCGCGGTGCTGGTGCTAATAAACATAGTTATCCTAAGACTAGTATTTTCGCATGCTCGTGCGTCTTGAACATTTTGTTTTTTCTTTTTTATGTTAAGGAGGTCAGATTTCTCAGATTTCTTCTAATTGCAGCCAGACATCCTGTTTGGGGGCAGTCGGAGACCAGCGCTGCCTGTGAAGAAATCGTGCAGTTCTGCAGCGGTCTTCCAAGTTGTTCTCTTCGGATTTGATCTTTATGGACAGGTTTCCTGGAAATTCTATTTTCAGATGATCTCTTTACACATTTCTGTGGCTCAGGGCATTAGCAGTGAATATATGTATTATTCAGCCCAAAAGTGTGGTGCAGAGTCTTAAGGCTGTACGGACTTTATAGGAGAAAAATAAGCCAGTGGCCCTGTAGTGGATGGAAGAAAGGGGTGCTGCCTAGCACGCATAAGAGAGCCGTGTTCTGCTTCCCGGATCCCTGCCAGATTTGTGCCAGCAGGAGCAATATTTAGAAGAATCCCTACCTATTTTACACTAGGACAGTTGAGTCTCCTGGGTTCTCACACGTTGCTATTTTCCGCCTCCGCCTAGAAGGGAGTTTTAGTAACCCTTCTAGAGACTTCCTCCGAGGGTCCCCTCCCTCCCTCCTGTCCCAGTTTTATTCAGTCTTTGGCTTTTTTTTTTTTTTTTTGAAGTTTAAGAATAATCTGGAAAAAGAATAATCTGGGAGCTTCTTAGATTTCTGGAGGATTGGTTTGCTGCTCTGTACAGCAGGAGACCCGAAGTACCGTTTGAGCTGATGCAGGTCCACAGCCGTGAGGGACTGTGACCCTTGACCCTGGCTGGATAATCAGGTAGCTCTCTTTCCTGTAGAAACTCCGTCCAGCATATAACCCGGCAGATGCCCTTTTAAGAGTATACGGTTCAGTGGTTTTGGTTAGAGTCTCAAAATGGTCCGTCACCTAACTGGAGAATGTTTTCACCGCCTTAGAAAGAACCCGGCTTCCTTGGCATAGTTCTGCCCGCTCAGCCCCTGGCAGCCATGGTCTCTGTGGATTTGCCTGTAGCGGACGTGACCTGTGGATGGACTCGGGGACCATGGCCTTTTGTGTCTGGCTTCCTTGGCCGAGCAGGCTGGTCCACGTTGTAGCATGACTGCACCTCCAGCCTTCATCCTGACATGACTCCACGGAGAGTTCTGTACTTTCCCTGTGAGTGGAGCCGAGCCTGGCTTTGGTTTTGGTGTTGGTAGTGGTCAGAGAGATTTTCACTAACCTCTGTCAGCCAGCTGAATCCATGGTTTGTAACCTGTCTTGAAGGTTTTTAGGTTTGCATGTTTTTTTTTTTTTTTTTTTTGAGAAAGTTGAAGTTTTTTTTCAACCTTTTTATTTGACGATGGACTAGACCGAATCCATGGACGATGGACGAAACCGAATCCATGTTTTCTGTACGGACCTTCGACTCTCTAAGGACCAGTGTACGGGTTCAAGAAACCAAACTTCGCAGTGAGCGGTGCTGAGATCTGTTAGCAGAAGCAGGGCGTCCTGCTCGTCTGGGACTCAAGGAGGCTGTGCCCGTGGTGGACGCGTGAGACCAGACTCTGATCCTCCCGTCACCCAGAAATTCCAGCAAATGGTTTAAAAAAAAAAGAGGAGGTGGAGGAAACTCCGAGCCATAGAAAGATGCGGAAAGGGACGTTTCCCAGGCTCGGAGAAGGGGCCGCGGGCTCCGCTGCCGCCCCCAGCAGGCTCTCCCTTGTGGTTGCAGGCAGGCAGTTGATCGCATTTTAGCATCAGGCGAGCCTTTATTTACGGGAGGTCGAGTTCTCTGGGGGGAGCATTGGGGCTCTCTGGGGAGGTACCAGCACCCCGAGCAAAGCGTTTTTTGTTTTTTTTTCCTTCTGTCTTATGGGGGCTTTTCAGTCTAAAGGCTGCTGCCCTGACTTTTTATCCTGGCGTGAAGCCTGCCGGGGGCAGAGCACCATGAACCTTCCTGTTTGCGATGGCTGGAGGTCCAGCGCGAGAAGGACCTCATTCAGCAGCCGGGGACGTCGCGAAGCCGCCTCTGACCTGTTAAGTGTGTGCAGATGGCGAGAACTTCCAGACAGATGGGGAGAGAATTTTTAGTACAAAATTTTTAGAGCGGGAATAGCTGACCCCCAAAGAAAGAGAATCCAGAAGACAGAAGAACGCTTTCAAGACCGCTGGAGACCTGGGGGAAGGTGTGCCTTGCGCACTAGCGTTTGTCTGACTTCCTGCCTCCCCTCCTTCGTTGAATCAGCAGATGCCGATGGAAGTGACTGAGGGGAAAAAAGGTGAAAAACCCAGTCATGAGAATTGGGATCAGGGAGAAGAAATACCGAGGGCTCACTCGTGGCTGGTTCCTGAGAGCTCGGGCAGGGTTCCGAGAACCGAGAGAGAACGTGCTATTGGCTCTGCTAATTTGCTAATTTGCGGGGGGGCAGAGGGAGGCCCAGGGAGGCCACGTGTCCGCAGGCAGCGGGGGTGGGTCTGCTCCTGGGCGGCAGCTGGACCCAGAGGCCCGGTGACACACGTGGCTTCAACGTGCTAAAGGCAAGCGGGGCGTCCCTAACCCCCACCCCCCGGCTCTGCCGCCGTCCTCCTCGGTGCAGTGCCCAGCACCCCGTCTGTCTGGAGCAGAAGCCAGGCCAGATGGAGAATTATGTGCAGAAACTAGATCACAGAACCAGCAGGCCGGATTCACAGAGGAGCCGCACCACCCATGAACGGCTGATGCCGCCGACACGCGCCTCGGCCCTTCAGCCCACAGACTCAGAGCTGGGGAAAAGGCCCACCAAACTCAGCAGCCTAAGGGGCACTAGCCATTGTCTGGGGGTGGGGGGGGCACAATGGGCCTCGATATTGCTGTTCAGTGATAAATAAAAAGAAAAAGCAACATGTTGCCAAAACAAAAAGGGGGGGGATATGCTTTTGAGGCAAAGTGTCATTTTGAAAAAAAAAATTATAAAAACTAGAAGGACATTTCAGGCCGAGTGTGCTTTTTGCTGTTTTTTAGTAAAATTCAGGAAGACTCGGAAATAAGTGATTGAAAGATGAGATCAGGCAGATAAAGTGAGATGAGTGAGCCAAGAGGAAGAAACCCTAATGGTACTAAATGCGTTTGCAGGAAGAGCGTAATCTCCAATGTAGCAAGTTAAATTAGGGCTGCAACCTAAATTAGTTGCTCCTAGAGAAGCCACGAAAACAAGAATAACAGAAGCAGTAATCGGAGGTACAATGGGCAAACGTGTCTCTGAGCTGAAAAAACAACAGCTGCTTCTGCGTGTTGAAAGGGCTTATTCGGCTTGGATGGAGTGAGTGGAAAGAGCAACTGTGTGCTGGGGACGTTTTTCAGTTTCAAAGATAAAACATCTTATAGACAGTGGGTCGGAAGGGGGGGGCGAGTACTTAGAAAGAAGGAAATCGGGGTGATTGCAGGCTTTCCTGCAGTGTTGCTGGAAGGTAGTAAGGCAGAGGCAAAGTTTCGTGGCTAAAAGGCTGTAACCAAGAATTAAACCATTGTTCATTGGTGAAGGCAGCAAACAGGTGTTCTCTAAAGGTACCGAGAGGCCAGGCCAGCACTCTGCCTTTGCACTTGAGAATTAGGAGAGCCAGTGTTTCCTCATTCCTTAAGAGTGTTTGAGGAGTTCCCCTTGTGGCACAGCAGTAACGAGCCCGATTAGTGTCCATGCAGACGCAGGTTTGATCCCTGCCCTCGCTCAGTGGGTTAAGGATCCGGCGTTGCTGTGAACTGTTTTGCAGGTTGCAGATGTGGCTGTGGCGTAGGTTGGCAGCTGTAGCTCCAGTTTGACCCCTAGCCTGGGAACTTGCATATGCTGAGGGTGCAGCTGTTTAAAAAAAAAAAAGAGTTCCCGTCTTGGCTCAGTGATTAATGAATCTGACTAGGAACCATGGGGTTGCGGGTTTGATCCCTGGCCTCGCTCAGTGGGTTAAGGATCCGGCGTTGCCATGAGCTGTGGTGTAGTTCACAGACACTGCTCTGATCCCGCATGGCTGTGGCTGTGGCTGATCGGCAGCTGTTGCTCCCATTAGACCCCTAGCCTGGGAACTTCTGTGTGCTGTGGATACAGCCCTAAAAAGACACACACACAAAAAAAAATTGCACCCTTTTCTGCTACTTGTACCTAAAATTTTCCTGATAATATCATCTGTGATTTTTTTCTTGAAAAAAAACTTTTTCAAAGATACATTCTAGGAGTCCCCGTCATGGCTCAGTGGTTAACGAATCCGTCTAGGAACCATGAGTTTGTGGGTTCAATCCCTGGCCTTGCTCAGTGGGTTAACGATCCGGCGTTGCCATGAACTGTGGTGTAGGTCGCAGACGCGGCTCAGATCTGGCATTGCTGTGGCTGTGGTGTAGGACGGTGACTACAGCTCTGATTAGACCCCTAGCCTGGGAACCTCCATATGCTGTAGGTGCGGCCCTAAAATGACAAAAGACCAAAAAAAAAAAAAAAAGGAAAGGATACATTCTAGTCCACTAAAAGAGAAATTAAAATAACTTAGGATGGGGAAAGCTGGGATATAAAATAAAACCGACGTTGAATTGAAATCATTTAAACGTCAGCTTAAGTCTAAATAACTATAACTTTGGTTACAAGTCAAAATTCAAATATCGTAAATAATTCTTGAAAGAGAAGATATGTTATGAAAAGAACCCGCCCCAATAATTCAGTTATCACGGCAGCAGTAATAAAAGTGGATCCAGGTTCCTCTGACAGAGCGAAGGAAGCCAAGAAGTAGGTGATGGGAGACAGAGGAAGTAGGTTGGGAAAAGGAAAGACCCTGCCTCTTCTTCTTACAAAGGGGGTATCAGAAGTTCCCGTTGTGGCTCAGTGGTGATGAACCTGGCTAGTATTCATGAGGACGCGGGTTCGATCCCTGCCCTCACTCAGTGGGTTAAGGACCTGTGAACTGTGGTGTAGGCCAGCAGCTGCAGCTGCGATTCGTCCCCTAGTCTGGGAACTTCCATGTGCTGCAGGTTCGGCCCTAACAAAGCAAAAACAAGGAGGGGGGGGTATCAGTTGATTGATTGGCTGCACCCGAGGCATATGGAAGTTCTGAGCCAGGGGTCGAACCCGAACCACAGCCCCCACCCCAGGGTTATATGCATTTCACATCACTAAAGGGAGAAAAGCATAAATTTGATCACGGATAAGGTCATGTCAGATGAAAGAAAGTACCATGGTCCTGTCTAATTTTTGTCATTGAATTTTAGAATTTACTTAGAGGATGATTACCTCTAATAATATATATATATTTTTAAATCTTTCTTCGTTTTAGGGCCGCACCCGCAGCATATGGAGGTTCCCAGGCTAGGGGACCAGTCGAGCTACAGCTGCCAGCCTACACCACAACCACAGCAACGCGGGTTCCGAGCCGCGTCTGCGACCTACAGCCCAGCTCACGGCAACGCCGAGTCCTTAACCCACTCAGCGAGGCCAGGGATCGAACCCGAAACTTCATGGTTCCTAGTCAGATTCGTTTCCACGTCACCACGACGGGAACGCCAATGTAAAGACAATTAAAAAGATACTTTGCAGAATCTTTAAGAAGAAGCAAATGCCTTTTGCGGGGAGGGGCTTAGGGGGAGATTATCGGTTTTGTGAAATGTTTTTTTAGAAATTGAGGTCCCCATACTGATGAGAGATAGGTTAGCACAGATCCTTAGGGAAGTCTTAGAGGCAGGAGGGCCCGAGGAAGAGGGCGGGTGTGAGAGGAGGTGAGGAGACAGGGGTCTGGGTGGGTCTCCCAAAGGTGCACCTCGCCAGGGTGGTGGGCACGAGAAGTGGAGGAGGCCAGGAAGTGCCCCCGGGTATCAGTGGCCAGCGGGGAGGAGCCGGCCTTTCTGGGACCTGAAGCTTATCACCTGGAATACCCTCTTTAAGAAAAATAATACAGCATTGAGTATCAAAGCGAAAATTGGTTTAGAATGGAAAAGAGGTCGCCACTTAGAAGTTTTTAAAAAGGTTATAAAACCACAAATAAGTCACAACCCCGAAAGCCCCCATAATTCATTTCTATTCTTGGCACAATTTCCTTTCATTTTTGGTTGCCTGCTCTAGCTTATTGAGAACCTCTTCATGTAACAGTAATTCTGTATTTTACTGTAAAAGGAATAGAAAGATCATCCAGTCTGTCCTCGAGAATGGTTGAATGAAAATTTTGTTTTATTTGTTTTTTGAATGAAGATTTTAAATGCTTGATAATTTAGGAAAGTTTTTTCAAGATTGTGACCATCAGAGTTTTAAGTTTGCATTGTAATATAAGAATTTATTTTCTTTTTGCCATTTCAAAGCTTTTTCTAATCATCTTTCATTTTTTGGTTTTAAATTTGACCAGATACTTCGTTCATATCATATTTGAATTTTTGAATGATAAAGTGTTCGGAAAAAATAAATACAAGATTCTTCTAAAAGCTCGTGCCATGGGTGCAACCGAAAAAAACTAAAAATAAATAACAAATAAAAGTAATGCACCTGCGAGTGCAACTGAAGTGCCTCAAACAATTGCCGCTGAGCCGTGTTGAGTTATCTGATTTAATCATGACTCGTAGATGAGCAGGTTTGGAATTTTGTCTCCCCAAAGCATGTTTCTTCAGGCTGTTTTGTCGCTTAGGTGGCAGTTGTGAGTGCCATTTTATCTGTAAAGTCTGGCACTGCCAGACTTCATCAGGACGGGATGCACCAGCTACAGCGTGACTCATGGCGCTGCATCAGACATGCGGCTTCACCACAGACCTACCTGCTCGCCCAGGACTGCGGGTTTAGGACCCGTACACGTAGGCATCTCATAAATCCCATTTTTCATGCTTAACACCAAAGGAAAGAAAAACGGGATGTATTTATGTTATTACATGTTGTAGTTATCAAGTATTCCTAACAGGAGAGCATTTCTATTTTGATTAGACTTCAGTGAGAATCAGGTCTTCTTTTTAAAAATTTATGTATCTGATGGGAACCATTTTCCACAGACTGCCCTTCAGTTCAGTCAAACCTCACTTCTCCACTACGCTCACCTTTCAGGTGTTGGGCCCTGAAAGACATATTCATAGTAAAACAGCCCGTCTGCCGTCCAGCGTGGGCTGGTTTTCATCAGGTGAGCAGCTGCAGGGTTCCTGGGGTCGCTGGTCCATTATGCTTCATTCCTCGTGTATTCGACAGAAGTGGCTGAAAGCCACATAAATCCATCCCACTGAACCCCAACAAAACACGTCCCCGACTCAGCCGCCCTTCGCGGATCCCCAGATGCCCAGCCCTTAAGCCCTGACCCGCCAGAGGGGAGAGGGAAGAGGAGGGGAGCGAACAGCCGTGTCACCAGCCGGGCTGGCCTACCCGCGCTCCTGTCCCGCCGTCCAGCTCCTGCGCTGTGTCCGGAAGCCCGGGCTCCGCAGCTTCCTGGTTGCTGCTGGCTGGGGCTCGGTCCGGGGCGGCCTTTCAAGGTGTCTCCTCGCCCCTGCTCCTCTCGCAGTCGGCAGGTGCCTTCACGCCCAGAGCCGCGAAAGCTGATCCTGCTCCAGTTCTCTGTTCCTTTGCAGGCCACGCTTAGGGCCCGCGGTTGCCGGCTGGGCACTTAAGGAGGAGAGGCGTCTTTTGAGCGCCTGGAGTTGGGCCCTGGGCTTCCCCGGGAGGGTAGGGGATCGCCTCCCAGGCCTGCCGGGACGGGGTCAGGGGCAGAAGGTCGCTCCCACCTGGGTCTGGTTTGGTTCTTCCCACGGCAGCCCCAGGGGTGGTGCCCTCTGTCCACTCCAGAGGGGGCCTCGTGGAGCAGGGGGCAGTGGCTTGGGAAGCGGCAGGCAGGAGGGTGTCTGTTGAGCCTGCCTGAGAATTCCTCCCCCCTTTTCTTCCTTCCTTTCTTTCTGGCCGCACCTGCAGCATGTGGAGGTTCCCAGGCCGGAGACTGAATTCCAGTCGCAGCTGTGCCCTACACCCACAGCCGCCAGAGCCTTTAACCCACTGTGCCGGGCCAGGGATCGAATCCACAGCCACCAAGCCACTCTAGTTGGATTCTTAAGCCACTGTGCCACAGCGGGAACTCTGAGAATTCCTTCTCTTTGGAGCTGTTTGCTCCATTCCTGAGCTCACCTCCTGGGGTTGTCCTCCAAAACCTGGAAGCCTGGGCCTGGACGCCTTCGTCTGCTTGCGGGAAGGTGGCTTTGCTCTGCCCTCCTTCCTTCATGGAAAGAAGAGTTTGACATGTTAGGGTACACGCACGAGCCTGTCCTGCTTCTCAGAAATACTTTTACTGTTTTTCTTTTTTTTTACCCTTACAATATTTATTTATGCAGTTATAATGGAAAATATAAGTTCTTGTCGCTGCTTTTTTCTTATACCTTGCCTTTTTTGTTTAATTTCCCGGAAGTCATTCCATATTGGTACACATGTTGGTAGTCCTTCTCACTTTTTAAAAACAGCCGCATAGTATTTCCTTGTGTGGTTGTCCCGGTTTATTTAACCAGCACCTTATCTTTTGTGGGCTGCAATGAATATGCCAATATTTGCAGATTTATAGGAGAGAGAAATTTTCAAAAGTGGGATTTTAGGTCCAAAAGAAGTGTCGGTGACATGACCAGACGTCCCTCCACACCCACGCACTGTTTCTGACTTCCACCAGCCGTGTGGGAGGGGCCTGGTCCCTGCAGCCTCATCAACAGGACGCTGGCCACCTTTGGGATTTTGACGGCCTAATGGCACAGAAATGGGATCTTAGCCCGGGTTTTCTTTTGCTTTCCTGTTGTTATGTGCCCATTTATCTGTTGGGTTATTTGTTGGTCTTTTCCTTTTCAACTTCGAAGGTCCTTCTTTGTTAAGGGGATTAGTGCCTATGGATTGCAAATGTTACCTGCCTGTTTGCCCTTTCTCTTTTGATTTTGCTTGTGACTTTTTGTTTGTTTTGTTGCCCTGAAGATCTTATTTTCTCAATGCAGCCAGATGCATTTTCTTTTTTTCTTTTGTGGCGTCTGAATTTTGAGTCATCCTTGGAAACGGCTTCTCCATTCCAAGATTATAAAAGAATGTTGTCTGTTTTATTTTATGGGTTCCCTTTCTACATGTCAGTCTTTGAACTCCTTGGGGTTGATTTTGATGCATGGTGTGAGGTATACATACAGCTTTATCTTTTTTCCCAAAAGACTGTTTTGTTCCAACACCGTTTATGAAAAAAGCTCATCTTTACCTGCCTTTGTCATAGACTAAATCTTCCTCTGATGTGCACCTTTCTGGAGTTTGTCTTCTGTTCCATTCATCTGGTTTTCCTTCCTCAGAGGCCGTGGTATTTTAATATGGCTTAGGGTTAGTTTCCTCCGCCTTCTCATTTTTCTTCCTTCTCAGAGTTTTCCTGGCCATTTTTGTTTGCTTGCTTTTCCCTAGGATCTTTACAATCTACTTGTCTACAACAGAAAGTAAACAGCTGCCACTCTGAGCTGGCGTGAAATTTATAGATGACCCTGGAGAGCTTGACATTTATATCCAAGAACGTGGTCCGTCTTCTCACTTAAGTCTGTTAGGTCATTCAGGAATGTGTTAAAGTTTTCCTTCCACTTACCTAAGTTTTATACATTTATTCAATTTATTTCTTATTTGAGGGTTTTTTTAAATTATGAACCAGTAGGAGTAGTTTTATTTCTTTTCTTTTTAAAATAATTTTTATGTTTTCCATTATAGCTGGCTTATGACATTCTGTTAATTTTCTACTGTACAGCAAGGTGACCCAGTCACACATACATATGTACATTCTTTTTCTCACATTGTCCTCCATCATGCTCCCTCGTAAGTGACTAGATAGAGTTCCCAGTGCTATACAGAGGATCTCATTGCTTAGCCATTCCAAAGGCAATAGTTTGTATCTATTAACCCCAGATTCCCAGTCCATTCTACTCCCTCCCCCTCCCCCTTGGCCACCACAAGTCTCTTCTCCAAGTCCATGAGTTTCTTTTCTGCGGAAAGATTCATTTGTGCCACATATTTTATTCCAGATAAAAGTGATATCATACGGTATTTGTCTTTCGCTTTCTAACTTATTTCACTTAGTATAAGAGTCTCTGGTTCCATCCATGTTGCTGAAAATGGCATATTTTGTTCTTTTTTTATGGCTGAGTAGTATTCCATTGTGTATATGCCACATCTTCTTAATCCATTCATCTTTCGATGGACATTGAGGTTGTTTCCATGTCTTGGCTATTGTGAATAGTGCTGCAGTGAGCATAGGGGTGGCATGTGTCTTTTTCAAGGAAAGTTTTGTCTGGATATATGCCCAAGAGTGAGATTGCTGGGTCATATGGTAGTTTTGTATTTAGTTTTCTGAGGTACCTCTGTACTGTTTTCCATAGTGGTTGTACCAATTTACATTCCTACCAACAGTGTAGGAGGGTTCCCTTTTCTCCACACCCCCTCCAGCGTTTGTTATTTGTGGACTTGCTAATGATGGCCACTCTGGTGTGATGTGGTACCTTACAGTAGTTTTGATTTGCATTTCTCTAATAATCAGTGATGTTGAGCATTTTTTCATGTGCTTGTTGGCCATCTGTAGACTTCTTTGGAAATTCTATTCAGGTCTTTTGCCCATTTTTCCATTGGATTGTTGGCTTTTTTGCTGTTGAGTTGTTTAAGTTTGTATATTTTAGAGATTAAGCCCCCGTCAGTTGCATTGTTTGAAACTATTTTGTCCCATTCTGCAAGTTGTCTTTTTTTTTTTTTATGGTTTCATTTGTGATGTTTCATTGCTATTGTAATTGAGGCATTTTTTCCATTTTCTTTCCATGTTATTATCTAGTTTTTGTTTGGATTTATGAAAGCTGTTGATTTCGGTATATTCGAATCTCACTAGCTTACCAAATTAGCTACTATTTTTAGAAATATAGCTCTTTGGTTGGGTCTCTTGGATTTTCTACTTCTGCAGGCATTTCTTTGGCAAGTGATAATTTTATCTCCCCCTTTCCAGTTTTTATTTTTGAAATTTTAGTCTCTTGTCCATTTGCATTGGCCGTGAGTTCTGTTTTGAAAGTGTTCATTTGGAGACACTAGGGAGCCCTCCATCTGGAGACAGTTTTGAAGCTTAGGAAAGAGAACAGGGCTGGGAATCACATTTGCAAGTCGTTAACGAAGATGGTAGTTCAGACAGTGGGAGCCTGTGTATTTGCTGAAGGAGAGCGTGCAGTGGGGGAAGGGAACAGAGCTGGGGGACAGAGTGGTAGCCGCTTGTGGGTGTTGATGGGCAGAGACCACAGAGAGCAGGAAGGAAGGGCCAGCTTGCTTTCTGTCTTTCTCTTTTCTCCTTTTAAATAGATTTGATTTGGGGAGCAGTTTTGGATTCACAGCAGCATCGAGCAGAAGGTTCAGGGGTTGCTTGTCTACCTGTCGCCTCCCCCGCTCTGCTGTGGACAGCCCCCGGGGAGTGGCTCACCTGTTACGGCTTTTAAAACTACCTGTCGACATCACCCACCGGCCCCAGTTTACATCAGGGTTGCTCTAGGTGTGGGACATTCTATGCATTGGGACAAGTGTGTAATGAATGACGCAGAGCCACCGTAGTATCACTCAAGGGCTTTTCTTTTTAAATTTACTTGTGCTTACTCAATAGGCTTGCCCAGATTGTAGGTTATTTACATTATGCTGTTGTTTGTATTTCTTTACAAAGCACAACCACCTCCTTTAGTCTTTGTGGAACTGCATCTTGTCTATTAGCGGTCATTTCTTTAATCTTTCAGTATTTTTCCCTCAGTCCTTTGATTTGTTTTAAAAGAGAACTAAAGAGGTTCTTTTAGTGGAAATTGTTTAAACAATCACCTACAGGAAGGAATTATGCTTGAATAGGAGCCCGAGGGTGGTTTCTTTTGGTTACAAATGAAGTACTTAAAATAGATATTAAGATTCACAGTGTTTCTCAGATTTTCATGGAAGTGAACTTAAAAAGAAATTCTTTTGAAAAGAATACAACTGGGAGTTCCCGCTGTGGTGCAGTGGTTTAAGGATCTGGCATTTCTACAGCTGTGGTATAGGTCGCAGCTCCAGCTTGGATTCCATCCCTGACCTGGGAACTTCCATATGCCATGGGTGTGGCCAAAAATGAAGAAAAAAAATTACAACTAACTCTTAAAATATTAGTATAGCCCACTCTTCTGGTTGGAACAAGTTTCGTCGTCATTATCCTGTGTTTGAATGATGATCAGCCTCCGTAGGAAGGTTGTCTAAGATATTTAAAATGCATTGTCTTTTTTTTTTTGGCCACACCCATGGCACATGAAAGTTTCTGGGCCAGGGATTGAACCTGCGCCGCCATAGAGGCAGTGCTGGATCCTTAACCCACTGTGCCACATCGGGAACTCCAAAGGAGTATTTTGTCAGAAGGTTAGAATGAGTGAAAACCTTGGTGTCTTTGCCTGAAGCCATGTGTATGTTCACCGCTCATCTCAGCCAAACTGACGCCACCCTGTACAGTGCAAGGTGAGGGCCTCTGTGCACGTGGCTAAGCCTCCTGTTGTCTCTGGGGTTTGCCACTCTTGCCAACCCTGGAAGTTGTCTGACTTTTGAGATTTAGGAAGAAATACACTTAGAAGTAGTCAGATTGCTGTGTACTGCTCGGACACATAAGTGAAACTTTTTTTGTGGTGGGGAGTTTAGGGCTGCACCTGCGGCATATGGAGGTTACTAGGCTAGGGGTTGACTGGGAGCTGCAGCTGCTGGCCTGCACCGCAGCCACAGCCACAGAAACGAGGGATCCGAGCCCCATCTGCGACCTACATCACAGCTCATGGTAACACTGGATCCTTAACCCACCGAGCTGGGTCAGGGATCGAACCCACATGCTCATGGATGCTAGTCAGGTTCGTTAACCCCTGAGCCACGACGGGAACTCCCCATAGGTGGAACTTTCTAGTTGGCAGAAACTTTTGTGGGAATAAAAACTGTTTTTGTTTTGTTTTTAATAGAAATCAGAGAACCAGGTAGGTGAGACGTGGGTACTGCTGCTTATCAACTAATTTCCTCAACAGATGTGGTCATTTGTTTTTCTGAGCCTTTGTTGGTGGGGACATGAGCTGTCCTCTGAAAAGCAGGACCCGGGGGTTCTGTTGCACAGGTGGAGAATAGAACAGGGCACCCTGAACTTGAATGAGGCCTCTCTGCCTGGAGGCTTCATGACATGCTTGGTGTACGGAGGTGCCGTGACTGAGTTCGCGGCACGATGCCGCCCTCTGTCGTGTTACCTGACTGCCGTGTGGCGTCTGAATTTCCATTTCGGATTGGCGTCTGCTGGGCGACCGCCGCGTATGAGGAAGACCTGCGGTGGGTTCGTGGGGAGGATGGGAGGACGGGGAAGTGACCGGTGCCGAGCGGAGCCGGGCTGCGCGTGGTGGTGGGGCAGCCCACGCTGAGGAGGCCCCCAGGGAGAAGTGGTCCTGGCCGCAGGGACCAGGGCAGACGTGGTGGAATGGGTGGTAGCCGAGCCTCAAAAAACATGTAGCTTGGGAGTTCCCGTCGTGGCTCAGTGGTTAACGAATCCGACTAGGAACCATGAGGTTGCGGGTTTGATCCCCAGCCTTGCTCAGTGGGTTAAGGATCCGGCGTTGCCGTGAGCTGTGGTGAAGGTCGCAGACGCGGCTCGGATCCCGTGTTGCTGTGGCTGTGGTGTAGGCCGGCAGCTACAGCTCCTGTTAGACCCCTAGCCTGGGAACCTCCATATGCCACGAGGGCGGCCCCAATAAGGTAAAAAGACAAAAAAAAAACATGTCGCTTGTCCCCGGAGGGGCAGGGACACGCACCTGCTCAGCGGAGCAGCCGGATGTGCAGGGAGCAGGGCGGGCTAGGGGCTTGGCGGGAGATGAGCTTGGACACATCCCTCATGACCAGATCGGAGGCACTTAAAGGAGGCACGGGGGCTCTCAGGCCTGCACTGAGGGTGGGGAGGGCCCGCGGTCCCGGAAGGGCCTCTTCACTGGCCTGGGCCACACCGCTTATTTTCCCAGCGAGCCGCTCTAGCCCTGTGCCTGCTGGTAACGGGCGATGACCTCTCGGGGTGGTCCTGTAGCTCGCCAGCGGTCCCTCGGTTCCGCCCTGCTCTGTCGGTTTGCACTGGACTCTCCGCCCTTCTTTCCTGAGCACAGCTGCTTGGTGGGGTCGGCGGGGCCCCGGTCCCCAGGGGGGTTCCCGTCTTAAGTACAAGTCGTGCTGAAACCAGCCCCTCCCTGAGCGCCCGGTCCTCGGTGTCAAGCCCGAGGTGTCCTTGCATGTTGTCACCCCGTTGGGGCTTTCGATGTCCTTTTCTGCTCTGGGACCCCCAGGGCGCCAGGCCCTCCACTGACTTGTCTAACAGACAGGGCCGAGGGCCTCTCTCCTTTTCCTCCTAGAGGCTCCTTGGCCCGGACGCAGCTTGAGCCAGTGGAATCTGAGTTACTGGAAAGGCAAACCTTGGTCGGGACCCAGAAGGCGCTTTGATTCTTTTTCCAGGGCCGCGAGTGTCTGTACTTGTCTGATACTCGCATAGCTGGGAAGCTGACTCACTGACTGTCCTCGCTAGCGGAGCTGCGTGGCGGCTCTGCCAGGCGTGGAGGTCGGCTCCCGCTGCGCGTAGCGTGGACAGGGTCCCTGACTGGGGTCTGCGGGTAGGATGCTGACTCTGATCAGGTTGGTGACCCAGAAAGAGAACTGCAGAGCGTAAAGCCGAGGTCGTCGTAAGACCTCGAAATAGGGTAGAAACTGGGACCAGAGATGAAGAGGCAGATTTACCGTCTTAAACAGACAGACACGTGTTACTGAGGTGCTGACAGGGTGCGGGATCTGGTGACCCCCTGGATACAGGCCAGACATAACTCCTGGCGTGTCCAAGTTGATGCACAGCGAAGACCTGAATCCGGGCGGGAATGGGAGCAGCAGAAGGGGTGGAGGTCAAGGCGATGGCTTCGTTTCTGGACACGGGCCATTTCTGTAGGGCTTCCCGGTTCGGGGGTCTGGCGGGCAGTTGAATACAGCGGAGAAATCGGCAGCCGAGACGGCTGGCGTCTTGAAAGCGTTGAGAAGTGAGGGGTGTAGCGGCCACGTGGGTGCCTGAGGGACGAGGTTTTAGGAGCAGCACCACTGAAGGACCTTGGGCAGAGCGGTCTCGGGCCGCCCGGAGGCGGCAGGGACGGGGGTGGGGTGGGGGTGGAGGCGGTGCGGAGTGACCAGAGGAAATCACTGGGAAGACCCAGGGGAAGTGACCGCCCATGGGAAGTCTCGGAGCCACGCCCAGAATGCTGACCGCAGCCACAGGAAGCCGGGCAGGCGGTGCCCACGGCACACAGCCTGCGTAGGTTGCCCTCTGGCTGCTGCTGCGACTGTCACCACCGGGTCCCGGTTGCTGCCGGCACTGGCGAGGCCATCTCTGAGCTGTCCATTCTTTCGGCAGGCACTGTGCTCTTGGTGGTCTTAGGAGGAAGGTTCCATGGAGGGCGGGAGGCAGGGGTGCCAGGAGAGACCCCGGGGCCCCGGGCTGGGCAGTGAGAGTCCCGGAGCTGGGTCCCGGGCCTCTGGCCTCTCCTGCGGCCACGCCTCCTGAGGCCTGCCTGCCTCTGGCTGTTGTTCTCCAAAGATTGGAGAACCGATTTGCCTCCTGGTTTGTTTTAATTGTCAGGAATGTGCTTATGTCTGGGTCGGATTAAAGGGCGGTTGAGTTTATCCAGGATTGGGTCTGGCAGCGAGCGAGTCTGGAAGGGCTGGAAAGTAAGGCAAGCTTTGGAAGGTGCATCTTGAGGCAGGTGGGGGGAGGTGAAACCTCGAGGTGTGGGGAGACCGGGAGACGAGGCAGGTTTAGAGGTGCGGGCGTGGGCGGGGGCGGGAAGCCAGAGTGGCCAGACGGTTCCAGGTTAGGGTCAGAAAGGACTTGAGGGTTACGGAGTCTGGAGCGGGGCCTTCTCTGAGGCTTTTCAGAACAGCAGCGAGGTGTCCTCGGAGAGTCTGAGCAGGAGGTTGATTCCTATCCCAGGCTCGTGGCCTGTAAAGCCAACACCGGCTCCTCCTCCGAAGGACACGGACGGCTGTCTGTGCAGTAACAGCGGAGGGTGGATGGATGCGTCCTTGTCGGGCAGAGGCAGAGACAGAGCTGGCCCTCTGGCTCCGGTGGTCCCGCTTGGGGGAGACCCAGCGTGCAGATGCCTGCAGCAGGTGCTAGCGGTGGACTCGGTGTTGGCGCAGTGTTTCTGCGGAGCGGTGAGGGCATCTGGGCAGGACTTGATGCCCTTAAACCGTCTCCCCCGCAGTCAGCGGAGTGCACACACTGGGAGGTGGGAGATGACGTGATGATGTGTTAATTTCCAGTACCGGCTCCCTGGGGTAGGTTTCGTGTTTGTCTCTGAATCGATCAGTCAGCATGGAAAGCAACGGGCGTGTCTGCTCGAGACAATTGTATTTCCTATTGTAAATTGAAAATCAGGCAAGCTGATTTGAAACATCCATTTTTTGAGCGTGACTGTTGTGTACTGAGGACCTGGGAGATGGGTCTACCGCTGGCGTACAGACAGATCCCCCCTTCTGGGCCTGCAGACGCCGTCTCGATGTTTCCCTCGTCCTGCAGAGCCCTTGAGTCTCTGCTCGGACCGTGTCCTTGCCTGGAACCATCTTTTCGTCAATGCCGCTCCTCACCTGGCTCCCCCTGGCTCAGTTTCCGGGTCACCTCCTCGGCCTTCCCTGACCCTCAGCCTGAATTTTTCCTATCGTTCTCTTTTTCCTCCTGCAGCTTACTGGAGTTTTGTGATAGGAATAATGTGTGTGTATGGGGAGGGGGGGTCGCTGCTTTTCCTTATAGGACGGGAAGTGTAAGCTGGGTGGCGGCCGTGGTTTTGTCACTGCGCGTGGCGCCTGCTGCAGGCACAGCCCCTGCTCCAGAGCAGGTGTTCAGCGAGATTTGCTCAATGAATGAAAGCTAAGAAAAGGCCCAGAGAGGACCCCCAGGGCCAGGCCTGGAGCCCCGCGGGGTGAGGGGAAGCCCTGCCAAAGCTGTCTGTGAGCCGTGGCATGCCACACATGACCTGCTCAGCCACGGAGTAGCATCTTGTTTTGAGATGGAAAGAGCATTATCGACTTTTTTTTTCTCTGATTGTAAAAGTACGAGCGCCTAAACTTTTTTAGAAAATTACAGAGTGAAACTCATCTCTCATTCTCTCATGATCACCATTTTGGTGTGTTTGACTTGACTTTTCTGTGAGTGAATATATATATTTTTCAAAACAGGAGCCAGATCCCGTATACTTATGGTTTCCTCCCAGCTCTTCTCATGCAATTACATCGCAGACATCCTTCGGCGTTGGCCGGATCCACGTTGTCGCTCACGTTGTCATCGATTGGCCGCGTGGCATCGTCGCTGGGATGCAGGCCCTGTCTCCTCTTGTGAACACAGATCACACTGGGGTTTTTTTTTGCCATGGAAATTGCACTGTGAGAAACGTTCTTCAGATTGTAATTTCAATTCTCCAGGACAGAACTTTCCTTGATGCCTAGTGACTGATAGAGTAGAATGCAAATTGGGATTTCAAGTGTTTATTTCTGACTGGTTCTGTCTCCTCGGGGTTTGCATTAGTCACTCGACGCCCTCCACAGATCCAGAAGTCGCCAAAAAAGTACCCCTACCCCAGTAGAGTGGGAGTAGGTGCATTCTTAGGTTTAGGTGCCCGAGGCTCTGCTTTAAGGGGGAGAAGCTCCTAGTAAGTTTCTAGGTGAAAGGTGTTGATAGCAGTTCGTACAAGAACAGCAGTAGCCACAAGAGAACCACTGGTCGGTGGCTAATTGTCTGCGGCGTGCCGGCCACTGCACTAGACCTTGGAGCTGGCATAATAGCTCCCTGGCAGTTCTTACAGCAGTCCTGGAGACCGGCCTGCCAGCCCCCTGGTACAGACGAGGAAGCTGAGACGTGCCCAGATTCAGTAGCTCGCACAGGCTTGTACGGGCAGCGCTGAGCTGTGTCCCCGCGCCTCCCCGCCCGTCGCTGGGGTCTACTCGGTGACCGCGTGCGCGCCACTCCGTGTGCCTCTCAGGAAAACGAGCGCTCCTGGCTAAAAGAGACACTGTATTTTTTTAAAAACAGAAGCAGACGTGTTCTGACATTTGGGGGGAGTGTACATAAAATTAAGATGCGGCTGCTCTCGTCGATTTGGCGGCGGAGGGTAGCGCGTGGCCGAGGTGGGTCGGTCGGGGTGCCCGGTGCCCGGCCTGCCTTCAGGAGCTGTGTGTTTGCTCCTTGCTCTCCCCGCTGCACTCCTCTGGCTCTGTCGAGTTCCACCTCCCGTTCCTCTAGTCAGTGCCGGTGCCGTTGCTCCCCGCGCTGGGGGCGTGCGGCGGGCGTGTGTGTACAGCGGCGCCGTATCCTGTGTGAATCTGCTCCAGGAGCCTTCAGAGCGAGGGCTCCGCACGGCCCTGCGCACTGTCGTCTGTCTGTCCCCCGTCCCCGCAGCCGCAGGGGCTCACCGTGACCAACAGAGACGTCTCCCAGAATGTGGGGGCCTCTCCCCATCACAGGAGTAAAGGAAGAGCAGCAGATCAGGCGAAGCAGGAGGGGGAAATCTGTTTGAAAGGGCGGGTTTTACACTCTCCGGAAGACACTGTTGTTGGGCGTGAGGGGCCTTCTGTGGCCCGGGCGGCGGTGATGGAGTGGGGGCAGGTCGGCGGGGCAGCCCGGATTTCCAGAAGCTAAAATGTTAAGGCTGGGCCTGACTCAGGCAGATAAGGAGTTCCTTTGCCTCCCCTCCTTGCTTTACAACTGTTCGTTTTTAATTTTTAAGGTCATGTGGGGGGGACACTCTGTGCTACCAGCCTGGCTCTTTCAGCGTAGCCCGACCCCTGATTCCTGCCTCCCACACAGCTTGGGGAACTCGATTCTTTGCTCACAAAGACTCCTTTCCAACCCCCCTCATCCCTCCAAACGCTCCGTATTTGGAGCTGAGTGTTTGGAACAGAGCATGGCATGTTCATAAGTTTGTTCTTCTGTCCTGTGACGTGGCAAGTGGGCTCTAAAGCAGATGTACCCGGACGTGGAGATGTCCCTCGAAGTCTCTATGGAAGTGCCGTGTGATCTATTTAGTGTGCCTCTTTGGGACTGGACAGAGGCGGTGGGCAGTGGTTCAGGAGAGTAAAAGGCAATGGAGAATCAAGGGCGCCCTTCTGGAGTTCCTCAGTGGTTAACGAAGCTGACTGGGAACCATGAGGTTGCGAGTTCGATCCCTGGCCTTGCTCAGTGGGTTAAGGATCTGGCGTTGCCGTGAGCTATGGTGTAGGTTGCAGACGGGGCTCGGATTCCGTGTTGCTGTGGCTGTGGTGTAGGCCGGTGGCTACAGCTCCGATTAGATCCCTAGGCTGGCAACCTCCATATGCCGTGGGTGCGGCCCTAGAAAAGGCAAAAAGACCAAAAAAAAAAAAAAGGCGCGGTTCCTTACACCTTTCTTCTGTGAGCCGTGGTGCAGCACCGCTAAACCCTTAAACAGGATGTAAAATAAGGGAAGGCGTCACATTTTCACATTCATCGTTAATAAATTCTTTTTTTTTTAAATAGAATCTGAGTCAGAATGAGCCTGGGCAACGATCTGGTTGTGGAAGTCTCCCACATTTTCCTGATTAAAGAAACAGACCCCGAAGCCAATCAGAGGCTCTTGTTCTCCGCAAAGTTAGCATTTTTAGATCCTGGTTCAGCCAAGGTCCCGCAAGGTTACTTGTTCACATTCACGGGGGAACTTTCTGCCAGAGAATGATAACATTTTCAGGAACGCTTTCAATGCAGTCGATGAGCTGTCATTGTCCTGGAAGGTGTTCAGAGAATCTGACAGCCCCCTTGGGTGGAGAAGCGCAGATTTAGTGCTTACTGAAAAGCTGGGTGGTGGAAATGCTTCTCTTTGGAAGCACTGGGGAAGCCTCCCTGGGCTTTTTTTTTTTTTTTTTAATGGCCATACCTGTGACATATGGAAGTTCTGGGGCCAGAGACTGAATCTGAGACGCAGCTACCATCTACACACCACAGCTACAGCAACGCTGGATCCATCCTTGGCTGTGGGGATTGAACCTGCTTTTCTGCAGTGATTTGAGCTGCTGCAATCAGATTCTTTTTTTTTTTTTTTGATCTTTTTATGGCCACACCTGTGGCATATGGAAGTTCCCAGGCTAGGGGTTGAATCAGAGCTGCAGGTGCCAGACACAGCCTCAGCCACGCCAAATCCGAGCCATGTCTATGACCTATGCCACAGCTCATGGCAGCGCCAGATCCTTAACCCACTGAGCGAGGCCAGGGATTGAACCTGTGTCCTCATGGATCTGAGTTGGGTTCGTTAACCACTGAGCCATGACAGGAACTCCTGCAGTCAGATTCTTAACCCACTGCACCCCAGCGAGAATCCGAAACCTCCCCAGCCTTGTGCGTTGGAGACAGCTGTCTGTGTTGGTGGCACCTGTCCTTGGCCCATCTTTATTGGCAATGTTTCTGAGTCTGATGATTGTTGTAGGTTTCTGCCAGATCCTTTGCTGAGGTTAATAAATCTTTTAGTTTACTGCATTTTTTTTTTTTTAATCAGGAAGGGCTGTTGAATTTTATCAAGTGCTGTTTTTCTCTGTTTGAGACAGTCGTGTGTTGTCCGTTAGGAGCCTTTCTGTACTATTGGATTTAAAAAAAAAAAAAGCATTTGCAGGAGTTCCCATCATGGCTCAGTGGAAACGAATCCACCTCGGAACCATGAGGTTGCGGGTTCGATCCCTGACCTTGCTCAGTGGGTTAAGGATCTGTAGTTGCCCTGAGCTGTGGTGTAGGTCACAGATGCAGCTTGGATCCTGCACCACTGTGGCTGTGGTGGAGGCTGGCAGGTACATCTCCGATTAGACACCTGGCCTAGGAACCTCCATATGCCGTGGTATGACCCTAAAAAGCACAAAAAAAAAGAAACGAAAAAAAAAAACCACACACACACAACCATTTGTGCATAGTGTGTGTCCTCTCACCCGAGGCTTAGGGCTTACAGCTCCTTTGAAACACTGACTTTGTAGCTGCGTCACTGCCTGTGTTTCTCCTTGAATTTGATTCCTCCTTCGCTCTGTACGTGTCTCCTTTCCATTTTGAGGTGATTTCAGCACTTAGAGGTTAGTGATTTCTTCTTTTCTCAGAAGCCTCTCCTCTCATTTCTTGGGTTTAAAGGCGGGAAGCGTTCCCCGCTTTGCCAGGCTGCCCTTTGACCCAGCCTCGGGGACTTTCAGAAGCCGCCCTCCTCGCCCAAGTTCTGTTCTCCTGTCAAGTACCTGAAGCTGGTGCGCGGTCCTGCCGAATTGCTTTGAGATCCTGGCTGCACGCTGGAGCCTGGAGTCGCATCAGGAAACCCGACAGCTCGGGCTGACATTTCAGGAGACCACTAGAAGGTTCACAGGACCTCAGCCACAGGGTCGCCGGGAGAACCCTGGGGTTTTCAGCCCAGCCTGCCGACCTCACTTCCCTCCGGGACTGCGGGATGAAAACCACATGGATTCACCTCGATTCGGCTGCTTTGCCCCAAAATAGCGCTCCCCTACCCTGCCACCTCACATTAAACCCCTCGAGCGTTCTACCTTGTAGGTGTTAGTGAATGGCAGTGGAGCGCCAGATGTTGTATAGCTGTGTCCAGTCTGCCGGAGACCGAGCTGCGGCCAAGGCTTCCCGGCGAAGGAGCGGTGGGGACTGTTGTTTTAGGAGTCGGTGTGTGGCAGGCGTGGGAGGAGCTCTGGGTCTTTAGATGGAGACCTGTCCGTTCTTGCAGCTCTGAAAGTGGGAGCCAGTCACAGATACGTTGCTTTTTAAAAAATACAGCCTCTTGGGAGTTCCCTGGTGGTCTTGTGGTTAGTGGTTAACGCTTTCACCGCTGTGGCCGGGGTTTGACCCCTGGTCTGGGAACTGAGATCCCATATCAAGCTGCTGCATGCTGCTGTGGCCGCAAAAGTTGAAAAACAGAGAGAGAGGGACGGAGAGAAAAGAAAAAGAAGAAGAAGAAGAACACCACCCTCTGCCTGAGGTGCAGTTTGTCAGGCTGGTGACTTGGGTTGATGATCTGAGCCACCTAGCGATGAATGTTCAAATGGACTTTTGTTGGGAGACAAATTACCCTGGTTTTTCTTTTTTAAAAAGTATTTTCAGCATAAATTTTGTCTACCTTTAGTTTTTTGCAAGCTTCCTAGTGAGGCTGGTGTCTTTGGACAATGTTTCTCATAAGGCGATTTCTGCAGACAATTCATTGGACTCATCTTGTTGGACACTATGGCATAAATAATGCTATATTGTCTTGCTTTATCTGAAAATGCAAACTTTTTTTTTTTTTTTGGCTGCACCCGCAGCATGTGGAAGTTTGTGGGCCAGGGATCGAACCCGAGCCGCTCCATTAATAACGCCAGATGCTTGACCTATTGTGCCACAAGAGAACTCCAGATTCAGACTTTCTTTTTTCTTTTTAGGGCTGCACACACGGCATATGGAGGTTCCCAGGCTAGGGGTCTAACAGGAGCTGTAGCCGCCCGCCTTCGCCACAGCCACAGCAACGTGGGATCCGAGCCGCGTCTGCGACCTGCGCCACAGCTCACGGCAACGCTGGATCCTTAACCCACTGAGCGAGGCCAGGGATCGAACCCACAACCTCGTGGTTCCTAGTCGGATTCGTTAACCGCTGCACCAAGACGGGAACTCCCAGACTTTCTTAATATTAGTCGTTTTATTCAGTATAGGATAGGCTAATGGTTGCTTGAGAATATGGCTGGGAGCCACTGCTGCATGCCACCCGTGCCGGTTTCTCTGACTTGTGCGGGAAATACTGAGGGCAAATGAAAACCAGGCGCATGATGGCACAGTAGAATCCGAAACAAAAAGGCTAACTGAAAAACGTGCTCTTTTTCTAATGGCTTTACTGAGGTCCATTTTCTACACCGTAACATTCACCCACTTCAAGTGTACAATTCAGTGACTTCGGGGGACTTAGAGTCGTGCAGCCATCGCCCAGTCACTTGTAGAATGTTTTAGAATGTTTTCATCGCTCAGATAAGATCCCTCCGTCCTCGTGGCAGTCAGTCTTGCTCCAGCCCCTGCCACCATGAATCTGCTTCCTGGCTCCATGGACTTGCCTTTTTTTGCCATTTGAACCTAAATGGAATCCTTCCGTGTGTGGTCTTTGGAGCTGCCTCCTTTCGCGTAGCGTCACGTCTGCAGTGTTCCTCTGTGTGGTAGCAGGGATCCGTAGTGGTTTTACTTTTGTCTTTTTTTTTTTTTTTTTTTTGCTGAATAACATTCCGTTTTGTGGCTATACCACAACCTGCTCATCCATTTGTTGGTCGATGGCCATTTGGATTATTTCTGCATTTTGGCTCGTAAATAGTGCTCCGTGAATATTCACATACAAGCGTTTGTTTGAAAACCGTTTTACGTTCTCCTGGGTGCGTACCGGTGGAATCGTTGGGTCGTATAGTAATTCTGTGTTCAACTGGCTGAGAAACCACTGAAGTGTCTCCCAGGGCGACGGGCTCTAGTACCTTCCCAGTGACGTTCCAGCTTCTCCACATCCTTCCACACTCGTCAGCATACTTTAAAAAATTGTTATAACCATCCTTCTTGGTATGAAGTCCAGTCTTACCGTGGTTTTTATTTGCATCTCCTAATGACTCATGGTGCTGAGCATCTTCCCATGTGGTTTTTGGGTGCTTGTATATCTTCTTAGCAGTATCTACCCCAGTGCTTTGTGTTTTTTAATTGGATGGTCTTTGGGTTGTAAGGTCTTTATGTATTCTGGGTACCAGACCCTCATTAGATAGATGATTTGCAAATAGTTTCTTGCATTCTATAGGTTGTCTTTTCACTTTTCTTGATAACGTTCTCTAATACACAAAAGCTCTTGTTCGATGAAGTCCAGTTTACCTTTTTTCTTTTGTTGCTTGTTCTCGGCTGTCCTAAGAAGGCAGAGCTGCATGCGGCGTCATGAAGATTTACTCGTTCTTGCTCTAAGAGTTGAATGGCTTTAGCTCTTGGATTTAGTGTATTGATCCCTTTTGAGTTTTTTTTTTTTTTTTTGGCCTTTTTGCCTTTTCTAGGGCTGCACCTGCGGCATATGGAAGTTCCCAAGCTAGGGGTCTAATCGGAGCT
Source organism: Catagonus wagneri (assembly GCA_004024745.2). NCBI lineage: Eukaryota > Metazoa > Chordata > Mammalia > Artiodactyla > Tayassuidae > Catagonus > Catagonus wagneri. Next base: position 2,918,189 of record PVHT021183577.1, read on the forward strand.
GTAGCCGCCGGCCTATGCCACAGCAATGTGGGATCCGAGCCGCGTCTGCGACCTACACCACAGTTCACGGTAACGCCAGATCCTTAACCCACTGATCGAGGACAGGGATCGAACCTGAGTCCTCATGGATAGTAGTTGGATTCATTTCCAACTAGTGCCACGATGGGAACTCCCATGAGTTTTCATTTTAAATAAACTAAGAGGGACTGAGATATATTGCGACTTAAGAAACTCAGTTTTGATATAAAAGACATGTCTTGGTCCTACGATATGAGATTTAATTTTGTTTTTATTGATGATCATATCTTTACAAAGTTATTTTAAAAAGGTAGCCGGGTGTTTACCAAGTGCTAGATCGTGTGGTCAGGAGCACTCATCCAGTGAGATGCTGCCTGTAAGAAAGTAAGTGGCACCAGAAATGGACCACGCAGCACTTGCTCGCCCTGGACACCAAGCCGCCTTTGCCATCGCGGTCCGTAACAGTAATAGCATCCTGCTGAAATTCTTAGACGTTTCCGTTTCTCTTTCTGTGTCTCTTTAAGCGTACACTAATGCCCTGAGTCCTGGAAGGAAGAACTTGACGTGTTAACTGTGGTTACCTCTGTGGTTGCAGCTGCTTTTTCCTTTGCTTCCTCTTTGCTTCTCCTGCATGAACATGTGTTTTTGCTTTTAGTGTGTTAGAAAAATTATGTAAAACTGAGGGCGTGGGGGCAGAGTTGTTAATCGGTGAGAATTACCTGTGCGGCCGCTGAGCAGACAGCGTTTGCCGCGTTCACAGGCTTTGATGATTTGACTGCTGCTGTTCTGTGCGTGATCTGCCTTTAGAGTCCCGGAGAGTTAGTTTGTGTCTAAGTACCTAGTCTCCGTGGAGAAGTCCGGTATCCTCAGTTGCTTTCACTTGCCTCAAGTCACAAAGGAGAAAATTGCACGCCTCTCTGAAAACACCGCCAGCAAATGCTCGGTTCATGTGAAATTACAGATTCATTGGCCGTTTTGAACAGGCCAGCCAGCATGCTGTGTGGAACTACTTTATAAAATGTTCATTTGTCATATAAGCTGTGTTGTCAAATAGCCATCACCCCAAAAGGTGAAACATTTCTTTATTATAGTGAATTATCATAGTGTGTTATGGCTTGGTTCAGATTAAGGGTGCTTCGTAGTAACTTGGGTCTGGGCTGCGTCTTCCTTAGATGATGGAGTGTTAACGCAGCCTCCGGGTGGGTGGCTGGGCACCGCCATTGGCCGGGAAGCAGGCGGGGGAAGCCAGGCTCGTGTGCACAGAGCCGATGGTTAGATGTTACCTGCGTGCTCCCATTGGGTGGCGCACCTTTGCAATGTGTGAGCCCTGGTGTTCATTCAATGACAGTGGACCTTCACTGTTCTGTCCTTGAAAGTCTGGCTGGTGTTTCACTAGTGCTCTGATCCCACCTCGTTCAGGGCTGTGGTGAGCCCCTGCAGTCCTCTGCTCTTGAGCCCAAGGCTCCTCTCGGTCCCCCGCCAGTCTTCTGGGATGGCTCGCAGGACCCGTGTGCCAGGGGCTCAGGGGCGTACCAGTTCCTTCTCTGTGGTCCCGAAGGTATAGAAACACCTGGTTTCCCCTTAGGTGATGTAATTCTTAAAAGAACTTTTACTTTTGGGAGTTCGCATCGTTAACGGACCCAGCTAGCATCCATGAGGATGTAGATTCGATCCCTGGCCTCGTTCAGTGGGTTGGGGATCCGGCATTGCTGTGAGCTGCGGTGTAGGTCGCAGATGTGTCTCGGATCCCGAGATGCCATGGCTGTGGTGTAGGACGGTGGCTTCAACTCCGATCCAGCCCCTCACCTGGGAACCTCCATACGCTGGGTGTGCAGCCCTAAAAAGACTAAAAAAAAAAAAAAAAGCAATTTACTTTTGGACTAATTATGACTTCACAGAAGGTTGTAAATAGACGTCTCAGTTGATCTCCCCCATTTCCTCTCCTTGGTTACATGTCACGTGGTGACCGTAATACGGTGTCAGAAGCAGGCAGTTGACATTGGTACCGTGTCTGCATCGTCTTATCCCTGGTGCAGATTCATGTCACCACTGCTGGAGTCAGGATACAGAACTGTTCTGTCCCCTTGAGCTCTTTCCTGCTTCCCTCTTATAGTCAGCCTGCTGTTCACCCGCAACCATCCTTCATTAACCACGGGCTCGTGACTCTTCTGTTTTCCGTCTCTATGATACTGTTATTTCAAAAGTGTTATATAAATGAAACCATACAGAATTAACCTTTTGAGACTGGCCTTTTTTTTTTCTTTTAAACCCACTCAGCACAATGCTCTTAAGGTCCCGTCCAAGTCGTGTGTGTCAGTGGTTGATGCTGTTTATTGCCGAGTCATATTCTGTGGTACGGATGTGCCAGTTTATTCCTTCACCTCTTGTAGGACGCTCGTGGTTCCCAGTTTTTAGATATTACAACTAAAACTGCTATGCACATTTGTGTACCAGTCTTTGTGTGGATGTAAGTGTTCATTTCTTTGGGGTAGTGCTGGGTCATGTGGTAAGAAATTGCCAAACTTTTCCAGATGGCTGTAACAGTTGACATTCCCACTAGCCATGTAAGAGAGATCCAGATTGTCTGTCCCTCTGGCCTTGGGTATTGTCACCTTTTTTTTTCTTTTTTGGCCTCCTCACGGCCTATGAGCCAAGAATCAGATCTGAGCCACAGTTGCCACCTACACCGCAGCTGCGGCAATGCCAGATCCATAACCCACTGTGCTGGGCAGGGCTTGGAACCTGCCTCCCGCTGCTTCAGAGACACCACCGGTCCCACTGGGCCACATCAGGAACTCCTTGTCACTGTTCTTAATTTTAGCTTGTTTAATGGCTTGTGTAGTATATATTTTTTAATGATGTGGACTATCTCTTCTTCTGCTTTGGTGAAATGTTTTTTCATGTGTTTTCCCATTTTCTTTTTTCTTTTCTTTCCTTCGTTTTTTTGGTCATGCCTGCAGCACGTAGAAGTTCCCAGGCCGGGGATCTAACCTGAGCCACAGCGGTGATAACCGGATCCTCAACCCACTGAGCCACACAGGAACTCCTGTTTCGCCCGTTTTCTTTGTTACTTTTTTAAAGATTTTTATTTTTTCTATTGTAGTTGATTTACAATGTTCTGTCCGTCTCTGCCGTACAGCGGAGTGACCCGGTCATTCATACACACACACACACTCTTTTTCTCATATTTTCTAATTGGTGTGTTTGCTTTTTACTGTTGACTTTTGGGCGTTCTTTGTAAATTCTAGATAAGAGTCCCTTATCAGACATGTGGCTTTCAGATATTTTCTCCCAAGCTGTAGCTTACCTTTTATCTTCTTATCAGAGTTTCTGTGGAGCAAAAGTTTTTAGTTATGATGAAGTTCAGTTTATTGATTTTTAAAAATTGGTTATTGCTTTTGTATCATGTCTAAGAACTTTTTATTAAGCCCTAGCTCCCAAAGCTTTTCTCTTACATTGTCTTCTAACAGGTTCTAGTTTAAAAAAGCATGTATATATGTATGACTGAATCACTTTGCAGCAGAAATTGGCACAACATTGTAAATCAACTATAAGTTAATAAAAAATTTTTAGTTTTACATTTATCTTTTTTTTTTTTAAGGGCCGCACCCGTGGCATATGGAGGTTCCCAGGCTAGGGGTCTAATTGGAGTTACAGCTGCTGGCCTTCGCCACAGCCACCGCAATGCCAGATCCAAGCCACATCTGCAGCCTACACCACAGCCCATGGCAACACTGGATCCTTAACCCACTGAGCGAGGCCAGGGATTGAACCTGCAACCTCATAGTTCCGAGTCGGATTCGTTTCTTCTGCGCCATGGTGGGAGCTCCTGATATTTAAATCTGTGATCCGTTTGGACTTAATTTTTATATAAAGTGTAAAGTTTAGGTCAAAGTTCATTATCTTGCAGGTGAATATCCAGTTATTCTAGCATCATTTATTGGAAAGACTGTCATCCTCTGTTGAATTGTTGTTGTTCTTTTGTCACAGATCAGTTGGGCTACATGAATGTGGGCTCGTTAGACTTCTATATTCTGAGTAATTCCTCCAACTTAAGCCTTTTCCCAGATTGTTCTAATTGTTCCAGTTCCTTTGATTTGCCACATAAGCTTTAGAATAATCTTTGTTATACATATCTATGAGAATGTCTCTGGGATTTTTTATAGGAATTACATTAAACGTGTTTATCAATTTAAGGAGAAATGGCATCTTTGCTGTGGTGAGTCTTCCAGTCCATGAACATGGTATGTCTGTTTATTTAGCTTTTAAATTTCATTCATTAGTTTTTTTGTAGCTTTCAGTGTACAAGTCCTATACATGTTTTACTAGATTTACACCCAAGTGTTTTTTTTTTGTTTGTTTGTTTTTTGTAGTTGGTTTTGGTTTTTTTTGTTTTGTTTTTATTTGGTTTTTTTTTTTTGAGTGATGGCATTACATTTTAAATTTTGGTTTTTGCATGTTCAGTGCTAATACATGGAAACAATGAATTTTTTTTTTCATATTAACAGTGAATTTTATTTCAGTTATAGGTGTACAAAGATCATAAGTCAATACGATAGATTTTGTGTCCCAAACCCACAGTGCATCCCCCCACCCCCCAGATTGTCTTATTTGAAAAACCAAGGTTTTCCAAAATCTGTGAGTCATTGTCTGTTCTTCAAAGAAGTTCATTGTGTCTCTTTAGT
>PVHT021183577.1:2928040-2968212 GCA_004024745.2 Catagonus wagneri
TTTTTGTCTTATCTAGGGCCGCACCCGCGGCATATGGAGGTTCCCAGGCTAGGGGTCTAGCAGGAGCTGTACCGCCGGCCTTCGCCACAGCCACAGCAACACGGGATCCGAGCTGCGTCTGTAACCTATACCGCAGCTCACGGCAACGCCGGATCCTTAACCCACTGAGCAAGGCCAGGGATCGAACCCGCAACCTCATTGTTCCTAGTTGGATTGGTTAACCACTGAGCCACGAAGGGAACTCCACTATTTTTTTTTTTTTTTTTGTCCCTTTTAGGGCTGTACCCGCGGCATATGGAGGTTCCCAGGCTAGGGGGTCCTATCGGAGCTATAGCCTCCCACCTACGCCACAGCCACAGCAATGCGGGATCCAAGCCGCGTCTGCGACCTACACCACAGGTCACGGCAGTGCCGGATCCTTAACCCACTGAGCGAGGCCAGGGATCGAACCCGCAACTTCATGGTTCCTAGTCGGATTCGTTAACCACTGAGCCACGAAGGAAACTCGAATTTTTGTCTGTTTTTGTTTACCAAGAGAACCTTGCTCTTATGGCCGAAGCTGATTAAAATCAAAAGAATACACTGTAGTCTGTCTGTTGCTGCCGTGACCAGGCAGCCCTTGCCCTCGGGGAACGGGGCACGGCCCCCGTGAGAGCCTGGCTTTGTACGTGGAGGTCCTCGCCGTGTGTCCTGCAGAGAAGAGGGAACAGCAGGTCTTAGAGGGTCTCCTTGTTTCTTGAACCAGCAAGTTATCCTTGCTCAATATTTGTTAATCTTCAAAATAATTTTTTCCCATGACTTTTTTTTTTGTCAGGGTGTGCCTCAGTTTTTGGCTCCTACGGTCACACCTCGGCCCGGCTGCCGCGGTACCAGCTCCCAAGGGGAACTCCAGGGCTGAAACTACGTGCTTGTTTTGGAGATTGCCCCAGATTGTATGGTTTTCAAGAGCAGATATGGTGTGGGTTATTTGGAAATACTTAGTAACATTTCATGAGATAATAAGAGGAATTGTTTTTTTTGGGTAAAGCATTCCTTAGACGGGAAATCAGGGAGAATTTAAAATGGTTTAGGAGTCTGTAGTGTTCTCCAATCATCTGGGTTTCCAAAGGTTTTGTCTTTACTTTTTTTTGTCGGGAGGTTGTATCCGTAGCATGTGGGAGTTTGCAGGCCAGGGATTGACCACAGCAGTGACCGCGGCAGGTCTTTAACCTGCTGAGCCACCAGGGAACTCCTGAAGTTTTTTTAAAAATATTTCAGATGTTCAAAAATCTTTCCAACATTTTATTATGAAAAATTTTGAATATACAGCAAAGAATTAGTTATACAGCGGCTGCACCAAGTCCGCCTCCTGCATTCTGTCATGAGTGCTTTGCTGTGTGCTCTGTGTCCACTTATCTCTTATCCATCACCCCATCTGATTTCTTAGGCGTTTCAGAGTTGTCGGTATGAGGACTCTTCACCCCTTTGACGTTTTTTCCCCCGTATGCATATGGTCCAAGATGGGCCCTCCAGAAACCTGGGATCAAAACACCTGTCTTCTAAGAAGTCCCAGCTATCACTCAAGGCGAGGGGGGCCTGCCACTGGGACCCCTCCATTGTGGGAGCCTTCCTGGAAGACTGTCTGGGAGAGCTCCCTCCAGACTCAAGCTTGTGAAGCTCAGAACAACCTCTCCTCGGGCGGGCCCCCCCGATTGGCTCTTGCTTTGCCGCCTCTTAAGGGACGATGGCTCTTCTGTGGGGAGTAATCCGAGGTAACAAGGAATCTGGGAAGAGTGGACAGGACAGGACCCAAGAAGAAGAGAGCAGAGACGGTGCTGTGGTCACACTTGGGAACAGCACCTGCAAGGCCATGGGTTTCAAGTCCCCCCTGCCCCGGGGTTGAGGGCTGAGGAGGTGAAATTTTTTTTCAGTTGAGTAATTAAAGACAGCAACAAAAAAAGGTAGAGACGCTTCGCTGGGACTGAAGTTGTATTCAAAAGAGTGGGATCAGGAGTTCCCCTCGGGACTCAGCAGAAACAAATCTGACTAGTATCCATGAGGATGCGGGTTCGATCCCTGGCCTTGCTCAGCCGGTTAAGGATCCGGCGTGGCCGTGAGCTGTGGTGTAGGTCGCAGATGAGGCTCGGAGCCCGCGTTGCTGTGGCTGTGGTGTAGGCCGGCAGCTGCAGCTCTGATTGGATCCCTAGCCTGGGAACCTCCATTTGCTGCGTGGGTGTGGCCCTAACGAGAAAAAAAAAAAGACTGCCTCATGTGTAGAGTGCTGGCGCTTGTGTCATTGAGGCCCTATATGTGAACGCTATTTGACACAAAATCAGGTAAATCTTATTAAAATGCTCTCTTCTTTTCCCCCCTCCTCCTCAAACTTTGTCTTCTGTACTGCATGACTGTGGATGGTGCTGGACCATATTTTCAAGAATCCACCAAGTCCCTGAGATTGTATGAGCCAGTTTTTTTCATTGCAAACAATTAACAAGTAAGCCAACGTGTGTCATCCCTGGAGCAACTTTTGTGAAAAACCTGTATTCTGATTACTGAGATCATGCACATATTTTTGAGCATCTACTGTGCGCTAGTCTTGATGATGAGAATTCAGTGCAGAATAAGATAGACAAGAGCCCCATCCTTGGGAGTTGATATTCTTGTAGGAGGAGACAAATTAAATAATAAATCAGTGAGGTGATAATATTTTGTTTTGTTTTTTTGCCGAATCTAGGGCCGCACCCGCGGCATGTGGAGGTTCCCAGGCTAGGGGTCTAACAGGAGCTGTAGCTGCCGGCCTTCACCACAGCCACGGCAACGCGGGATCCGAGCCGCGTCTGCAACCTACACCACAGCTCACGGCAACGCTGGATCCTTAACCCACTGAGCAAGGCCAGGGATCGAACCCGCAACCTCATGGTTCCTAGGCGGATTCGTTAACCACTGAGTCACGACGGGAACTCCGGTGAGGTGATAATATTAGCATACTACTTGTATGTGCAACCAATCTCATGATGTGTTTAATATTATCCCAATTAAAGATTAGAAAAGTGAGATAGAAATGGTAATCCTGTGTACTGTTAGTGGGGATGAAAATGGTACAACCGATGTGTGAAACTGTATGGAGGCCCCCCAATCTGCGGCATGTGGAAGTTGCCGGGCCAGTGATCGAACCTGTGGCACAGCAGTGAGAATGCCAGATCTTTAACCCGCTGAGCCACCAGGGAACTCTGTGTATGGAGGTTTTTAAAAAATAAAATGAAATTACCATATGATCCAGCGATTCCACTTCTGTGTAGGCATCTAAAAGAAGAGAAAACGGAGACTCAAACAGATGTTTGCACAGCCACGTTCATTGCAGTATTATTCACAGAAGAGGGAGAGGCGGCCCAGTGTCCGTCAGGAGACGACTGGACGGAGAAAATATGGTACATACGTACACAGAATGTCATTTATCTTAGTAAAGAAACTGTCACGTGCCACAGCATGGATGGACCTTGAGGACAGCTGCATAAAAAGACAAGTATTGTTATGATGTTTTGTTTTGTTGTTTTTTTCAGGGCCGCATCTGTGGCATATGCAGTTTCCCAGGCTAGGGGTCAAATTGGAGCTGCAGCTGCCGGTCTATACCACAGCCACAGCAACACAGGATCTGAGCCTCGTCTGTGACCTGCACCACAGCTCATGACAGCCCCGGACAACAACGGGAACTCCTGTTATGATTCTTTTTATATGCGGTATCTAAAGTGGACAGGTTCAGGAGTTCCCATCGTGGCTCCGTGGGTTAAGAACCCGACTAGTATCCATGAGGACGCAGGTTTGATCCCTGGCCTTGCTCAGTGGGTGAAGGATCCGACGTTGCCATGAGCTGTGGTGTAGGCGGAAGACGTGGCTCAGATCCCGCGTTGCTGTGGCTGTGGTGTACACCAGCAGCTGCAGCTCTGATTTCGATCCCTAGCCTGGGAACTTGCATATGCCTCGGATGTGGCCCTAAAAAGACCAGAAATAAAAAAAGTGGACAGATTGATAGAAACTCACAGAAATTCATAGAAGCAGAATGGCAGTTTGCAGGGTGTGCGGGAGGGGGTTGAGGAGTTAGTCCGTTGGGTTCAGAGTTCTGGTTTATAAGATGAAAAAGCTCTGGAGTGAGAATATACTTTAACACTGTTGAGCTGCACCCTTTGAAGCGGTTAAGGCAGTAAATTGTATGTGGTGTTTTTTTTTTTGAACCACAATTAAAAATTAAAATTTTTCAAATGAGAAAAGTGAAGCACAAGGGTCCAGCATCGCAGAGCTCAGGAAGAGGCAGAGCCGGGAGCCGCGGCCCGCGGAGGTGGCCTCTGCAGAGCGCTGCTGGGCGTGGCGGTGCCAGCCGCTTCCCCACACTCTAGATACCGCTGCGTGAAAAAACGAAAGAGTGAAGTCGTACAGGAAAGGGTTTGCAGGGCGCTCGGGATCCTTTAGACACGGTGATGGGCGGGGGGCACTCCCTGCGTGCGGGGATGACCGCTCAGACGCCCCAGGGGCTCGGGTTCTCTTTGAGGACACAGGGAGGCTGTGTGTGTCTGAAGCAGAGAGGAGACCTGATGGGATTCATTTTAGTGAGGGCCTCCACACCTCCAGTTGGAAAGGACATCAAGGAGAAATTCTAGAATATTTCTTGGGCCATTTTGTCATCAGACATCAAATTCAAGATTTGCCTGAAGATGCTGCAGTTTCAAGATGTGTAAGATGACATCATTGTCTTCCAATTTTTTGGGGGGGGACCTTAAGCCTATTGAAGTACAATGAATCTACCAATTAAGGCAATGTACCAATGAAAGCACTTAGCGTCCACCCATTTTTTTTTTTGAAAGATAGTTAACAGAGTTCCTTGGCGGCCAGGCGGTGAAGGATTCGCTGTTGGCACTGCTGTGGCGCGAGTTTGATCCCTGGCCCGGGAACTTCTGTATGCTGTGGGCACAGCCAAGAAAAAGAAGATAGTGAAAGACATATCTTGGAAGGAGAAATGCTGCTTTCCTTAAGCCTGGGGACTGCTACTCAAACTGATGTCTGAGGTGATGTCCGTATTCGTCAGAACCAGTGAAATGAATTGGAAAAAGGTGGACAAACACATTGAGGATTTCTTTGAGGGACGTGCTTACTGATGCAGATTTTACGCATTTTTCACCAGAACTCTCCTATGGCTTCAGCAAACAGGTTGTAAAACTGTTTTCATCTTCCTAACTTAATGAAGCTTTCAAAGGCAAAGTTTTTTTTTGAAAATAATTTAAATGAAAAGAAGAAAATCTAATCTAAAATTTTAGGTGACACTTTTTTCTGACATCATGGTTGAAAATCTCATTTGAAATCTGATAAAGAGCCTCTTTCATCTTCTGTCTGATCTTCAGAAGAACTTGTTGGAAGTCAGGGCTGATTAAGTTGCCAGAGTTGACTTTCATAAAATTGTTCTGAGAAAATCATTTGGAAGCTTTGGATGTCGTTTCCTCTGTTTAGAAATAGTATTAATAAGTTTATTTTTAGAGCGTTTTAGATTTACATAGGAACCGAGCAGATAGTACAGCATTCCCGTGTGGTCCCCTCCACGGCAGCGGTGTCCGTTGTTGACGTCTTACTTCAGTGTGGTGTGTGTGTTACAATCGATGAAAGTGTTGCTAAGTTATGGTTCTCTGAAGCCCACAGGTGACAGTAAGGTTCATGCTCTGTAGTTCTGTGGGTGCTGATACACGTGTGGTGACGCTGTCCGCTGTCACGGTGTCATACAGAAGAGAAGGCTGCCCTTGAAATCCCCGTGCTCAGCTGTTCATCCCTGCCTGCCCCGAACCTCGGCGACCGTCCATCCTTTTTTTTTTTTTCGGAGACTCTTTAAATTGACAGAAGAGAGCCAAGTATGGAATAATGGGAAAAAGTTGAATTTATTGATCGATTGATTTTTAAGATTTTTCTTTTTTTGTGCATTGATTTACAGTGTTCTGTCAGTTTCTGCCGTACAGCCAAGCGACCCGGTCGTACCTAGACACACATCCTCTTTCTCACACTATTCTCTGTCACACGTGACCGTGGCTCTCTGTATTCCAGAGTGTCCCGCTGCTGGAATCAGACAGCCGGTGGCCTTTCCATGCTGGCTTCTTGCACGTCGCAACGTGCGTTTCAGGTTCCTCCTCCTCCCTTCACGGCTTGCTTCTCACTTCCTTTTACCTCTGAGTGTTACTCCGTTGTCGGGTGTCTCGCTCTCCGGTTCATCTGATCATCTCTCGAGGGACATCTCAGTTGCTGCAGCTCGGGCAGTTATGAATAAAGCTGCTCTAGGCATGCGTGTGCAGGTCTTCACCAGGAGAGACGCTTTGAGCTCAGTCGGGTGCAGTCCTGGGAGTGCGGTGGCCGCGTCGCGTTGTGAGGCAGCGTGTTGGTCAGCCTCGTCGGGGGCTGCCACACGGCCTGACTTGCGTGTGTTGGTGAAGCTGGTCCCACTCTTCCTGGCGCCCCCAAGCACAGCTTCTCAAAGCCAGTCACACAGGCTCCAGGTCAGAAGTTGTTGATTTTGCTCTTTGAGTTACCCGGGTAGAAGCAGTCTCATTGTTCGTCTCATTCAAGATCTTTAAAAAAGCCTTGATTTGTTTGAGGATGCAGGATTTATTGTGCAATTTCCAGCAAAATTCAAGAAGAGCATTAAAGTTTGATGAGCCTTTTGACACAGTCATGCAGATGCAGCCCCTGTGCCGTCGCAGGGAAGGGCGCCGCGGTGCAGAGCGGCTCGCTGCTCGGGGCCACGCGGCTGGTAGTGGTGGCAGAGGCGGCTGGTAGTGGTGGCAGAGGCGGCCGGTAGGCGCAGTCTGGCTGCGGGACTCAGCTCCTAACTGCTGTGCCGCGTCGCCTTTGTACTCACTGCCGTCACCGTGTGAGCTGAGGACTTCAGTTTGCGAGGCTACATTTTAGCAGCCTTCAATCAAACCATCGGGAAGCTGGTTAAAACTCAGAGCCCTAGGCCTCATGCCCAGAGGTTCTGATGCGATGGGCGAGGGGCAGGGCCCAGGAAGCACGTTTCAGGCAGGGGGGTGCCGGCGGTGGAGGCCAGTAGACCACGTCGTGCGCGAACCGCCGAGATGATGAGCCGGAAGCATGGGTTCCCACGCGACACTGCTGACCAGGCCTCGGGCGGGCCGAGCCCCCGCCTCTCCCCGTCATCTTGCTGGGTGGGACCAGGGGACAGAGCGGTGCCCTTCACCGCTTCCTCGAGGAAAACAAACGCCAACAGAAACAGTGACAATTGTGGTTGGCAGGCTGGTCATCAAGAGGGCGTTTGTACACAAGTGCCAGGGCTGATTGGGGCGGGTGCGGCCCCGCGTCAGTGTGAGTGAAGCAGGTGCTAGAAAACGTGCCGGTGCTGCGCTCGTCTCAGTTGATGGCTGCTTTTACCGTCATCTCTCCGTCGGCCTGAATTCTTTTTATTTTTTTATTTTTTGTCTTTTTAGGGCGTCATGTGGAGGTTCCCAGGCTAGGGAGTCCCATCAGAGCTGTACCCTCCGGCCTGTGCCACAGCCACAGCAACTCGGGGTCCAAGCTGCATCTGGGACTTACACCACAGCTCACGGCAACGCTGGATCCTTAACCCACTGAGCAAGGCCAGGGATCGAACCCACAGCCTCATGGTTCCTAGTCGGGTTCGTTTCTGCTGCGCCATGATGGGAACTCCTATGGGGCGTAATTCTTAACTGCCTCACCCAGCGATGGGTGTCTATACCTGAGGTGGAAGCAGACTTTGGAATAACAGCAGTCATTTCCAAAGGCTTCATCTGCTAGAGCCGTGGGCAGTGTTTTTATCTGCTCTAAAACAGTTTTGAATTAAGAAATGCTCTTCCGTTATAAGGTAAGCATTCTTTATAGCTGTTATTTCATTGATTCTAAGATGCACATTTTAAGCGCTCTAAAACTGGAATGCATCTTACAGTTTGGTGTCTTTAAATTTGGTGGGAGTTCCCGCTGCGGTGCACTGGGTTGAGGATCCAGCATTGTCTCTGTGGTGGTGCAGTTTTGATCCCAAGTCCAGCAAAGTAGGTTAAGGATCTGGCACGGGCTGCAACTATGGCGTAGGTCGAAGCTGCGGCTCAGAATTCAATCCCTGGGCCAGGAGTTTCCATGCGTGCAGCCAGGAAAGAAAGATGTGCATACCTGGATGAAAAGATATTTCGTTGCTAAAAATACCAATGCAGGCTGGCCACAAACTTTCAGTCTGTTAAAAAAAAAAAAAAAATACAGTATCTGCGAAGCACGGTGGAGTAAAGTGCAGTTAAAATGAGGTCTGCTGTAGGTAGTAACTGCTCTAAAAGGAGCAAAAAGCTCCCGTTCCCCGTGCCCCTTCTGCTGCTGTGTGGCTTCTTGCCCCTTGCCTGGTGTCGTGTGTCTTAGAGGCACAGGTCCGGGCAGAGACCGTCCCACAGTCAGCCTGGTGGGTCAGCATCGGTTTGTGCTGCGTGTGGCAGGTTCTTAGAGTGCCGTCTTAGTGGCTGTTAAAGGACATTCTTCCTTCCCTCCCTTGAGGACTTACTGTAAAGGATCGCTTAGCCAGAAGCGGACTTTCAGGGGCAGTAAACATGACACCTGAACGTCAGTTGCACGTAGAACTCAAGCTGTTGTACCTGTATCAGCACCCATGCTGTGTAACGCCCCCCGGATCCCAATACAGAACTTTGTTGCTGTTTTTTTTTTAGGGCTGCACCTGTGGCGTAAGAGCCAAATACGTTGGTCAGCGTGTTCCCAAAACTTAGAATCCAAGCCTCACTGTCCACGTGGAGTAGGTATTTGTGTTTCCAGCAGAAACAGCATGAACCACAGTGTCCTCTCCGCTGCTCAAGGCACAGGTGACACAGTGACACACTCTTTCCTAAAAGGGTGCTCCTGTATTGTGTCGGGTGTCTTCAAGTTCTGCAGGTTTTTATGCTGAGACTTTATCGATCTTAACCAGAAGGTATCAATGAAAGATTTGAAGCAATAACCAGCCTATAGTTTCTTCATCAGATGATTCTTAAATAGTGTTTTTAGCAGAACCATCAAGGAGTAGCACTTCATTGAGTTCCTGTCGTGGTTCAGTGGTTAATGAACCCAACTAGCATCTGTGAGAATGTGGGGTTCCATCCCTGGCCTCGCCCAGTGGGTTAAAGATCCGGCATTGCCATGAGCTGTGGTGTAGGTCGCAGATGTGGCTTGGATCCTGCGTTGTGTGGCTGTGGCTGTGGCTGTGGTGTAGGCCAGTGGCTGCAGCTCCAATTCGACCCCTAGCCTGGGAACCTCCATATGCCGCAAGTGCGGCCCTAAAAAGACAAAAAAAAAAAAAAAAAAAGGGAATAGCACTTCAGTCGTGCCCCTGGCACTAAAGGGCATATTTACAGATATGAAGGCAGTGGCCTATATATGTCACATTAGATTGCAGAGATGTTAAAATGTGCCTTCTTAAAATTGATGAAGCATGTTGTGTCTGTTAGTTCAGCTTGTTAACCAGCTTAGTTAAATCTATAGCTTTTTTCTCTTTTTTTTTAACCTTTGGGAAAAATTTCGTTTTTCACGTGTACCCCTGTCAGTGTTTGCTTTATATTTTGAAGCTGTTTTGCTGGCTGCATATATATTCGGACTTAACTAATTTTTGCTCAATGTCCTTATGCAGTAACTGCAGTTTATCTCGCTGTGTCGGTGTGGCTTTCCTTTGCTAACGGTTTGTCTCCTGTGTCACTCTACATTTCCACCTTCAGCTCGCACACAGTCGTGCATTTTCCTTTTTTTATGGCTGCGCCTGCGGCACACAGAAGTTCCTGAGTTTTGTTTGTCTAAAAAGGGCATTTCCCTTAATACAAGAAAGGGCAGCGCCTGGGGTCCCTGCCCCGAGGAGGATTAAAGGAAACGACAGGAGGTGACCGAGTGGCCGCTCAGGGCCGGCATCATCCTGGAGAAACCTGGTCCCTCGGAGTCTCTCTCCCGAGGCGCTTGTTCTTGCTCGTCCCTGGCAGGAAGGCCGCCGCCGCAGTCTGCTCATAGTGATCCGGAACCTTCCGCTGACCTGGCCGTGTTAGCCCCTTGGACTCTGCTCTGTCACCTCCCTGAGGGCAGATCGTCCTGGGGCGACCGGTGGTGACAAGACCAGAGCACAGCTGCCGGTGGCCCACAGCCTTCCTTTCTGTTCTCTGCATAGCCCTGCTCCTTGAATAGTCGGAGGAGCCCACTCCGCCTTTAGAGTTTAAATCACCGGCTTTTCGCATTTCCACTGTGGCACAAGTGGAATTGAACCCGACTAGTATCCATGAGGCTGCAGTTTCGATCCCTGGCCCGCCCAGTGGTTAAAGGATCAGGTGCTGCCGTGAGCCGCAGTGTAGGTCTCAGACTCGTCACGGATTTGGCGTTGCTGTGGCTGTGGCGCAGGCCGGCAGCTGTAGCTCCTATTCGATTCCTTGCCTGGAAAGTTCCATATGCCACAGGTGCGGCCATAAAAAAGAAAAAACAAATCACCGGCTTACATAGTGTTAGAAGAAGGTACTGTTTGTCAGGGTTAAACCACACTCCGCTACGGCATTGACCCGTTCCATGAATTAACGGGGCTAGAGGCCGAGCCCAAGCTGCGTCTGCATTCTTAGCGTCCTGTGGCATTGCCCCCAAGCGAAAAATACCTTATAACAGTGAAAAAGTTAGTGTGGATTAGTAATCCAGGGAAATTAAAGACAGGGGACTCAGTTTCCATTAAGACTGGGTGCTGGAAACAGGAAGCTGTGGGTCGCCTGCATATTAGCTGTTACCCAGTTTGTGAAGTCCTCACCCGTGATGCCACACTAGTGACTGAAACAAAGTGAGGGTTTCCGGCCACAGTTTACATCTCTGGAACATGAGCTTCCCCTAGGAGAACTTCTGATTGACTTTATGGAAGGTGGTGTGTGTGTGTGTGCGCGCGCGCGCGCACATGTGTGTAAAATTTGTGAGGGAGTCATTAACTATGGCAGTGAGCCAAACTGCAGCTTCTTCTTCTTCCTTTTTTTTTTTGTCTTTTGTCATTTTAGGGCCGCGCCCGTGGCATGTGGAGGTTCCCAGGCTAGGGGTCCAATCGGAGCTGTAGCTGCCAGCCTACACCACAGCCACAGCAACAGCAGTGCCGGATCCGAGCCGCGTCTGCAACCTACACCACAGCTCACGGTGACACTGGATCCTTGACCCACTGAGCAAGGCCAGGGTTCGATCCCACAACCTCATGGTTCCTAGTCGGATTCGTTTCCGCTGCGCCACGACGGGAACTCCTGTTTGTTTTTTTTTTGTCTGCAGCTTCCTGGTAGGTGGGAATCTGTTAGGTAAACAGGATATTAATATAATTTGAAAATTAGAAAATCCTTGGAGGTTCCATTTGCTTCTGCTTTGATGTCGATATGTATGGTAATCTCCCTCTTACCATTGATTCTGATTTGAAATATTTTCCCCATCTTCACATTGTTGAAATGGAGGGTACATTTTATACTTGGTGGGATCTTAGATTTTACTAAACATTGTAAAGTAATGATTCTGGGAGTTCCCATTGTGGCTTGGTGGATTAAGGACCCAGTGTCATCTCTACGAGGATTCAGCTTGGAACCCCAGCCTCGCTTAGTGGGTCAAGCAGCTCAGATTCCGTCTCCGGCTTGGGAACTTCCATATGCCGCAGGTGCAGCTGTAAAAAGAAAAAAAAAGATTCCGAATTTTTTACTCATATATTATTTTGCATGTTTTACCTTAGTGGTTTATTTTGGTTTTTAAATAGTAGTATTTTTTTTTTTTTAGATATTATATAACTTCAGATTATCAGAGTCTACCGTCAGACTCTGTTCCAAGGTTCTCCCACATCCAGGGTGACAACCTTCTAACAGTAGACTTTCGTTTCTCCCCTCCCAGCCTTTGTGCTTTGTGTTTTACATGTTACAGCCCAGCACACTTTTTGTTATTTTTGCCGAAAACAGTAGCAGTAAATCTAATAAAGAGATTCTCATCATGAGGGGAAAGTGTTTCCTCGCATAGTTACCATTTATAGTATTTTCCTTTCTTTTGTGTAGATACAGATGTCATCTTGTGTCTCCCCCACCCCCATCCTGTCAGAAGGATTTATATCTCTTTTCTTTTTTTGTCTTTTGTCTTTTTAGGGCCATACCTGCTGCGGCATATGGAGGTTCCCAGGCTTGGTGTCTAATCAGAGTTGCAGCTGCCGGCCTGCACCACAGCCACAGCAGTGCCAGATCCGAGCTGTGTCTGCAACCTGCACCACAGCTCACAGCAACACCAGATCCTTAACCCACTGAGCGAGGTCATGGATCGAACCTGCATCCTCACAGACAACTCTATGTTGGGTTCCTAACTTGCTGAGCCACACTGGGAACTCCCTCTCCGTGATTTTTAAAAGATACTTTGCAGGGTGTAGAATTGTGTCTTCTGTTTTCATCATTTCAAATGGGACGGTAAATCCGTTCCCAGCTACTCCATCTTGGCTGGAAGCAGAAGTTCCCACTTAAGTACTTTGATTAATTCATACAAATCCCGAACCCCAGACACAGACCTCATACCTGCAAGCCTCCACGATTTTGCAGACCTCCCCTCGTGGGAATCGAATGCCTTCTCAAAAAAGACGGGGGCCGAGGCTAAATTACACAAATTCGTTCCAGATTCTTAGTTTAAAACCTCGCCAGCTACACCTTTATACTGAAATAGGGAATTTCTTGCCACCTTTCCACCTTGTTTTTCCCTTGTGAAAACGTTTATATTGGTGCTGTGTTGCATCCTCGCTAACAAAGACGAGCCTGAGGTGACATGAAGAAAGGATCTGGTGCCCCCAGCCTCCCCCGCCACGTTTCAGGTGAATAAACAAGCCCCAAGCGGCGAGGCCGAGCGAGCGCTTATCTCCACAGAACCAGGAAGACCACGACAGGCGCGCTCAGCTTCAGAGGTTCACCAGATGTCACCAGTGATTTACAGTGAATTTGCTTTTTTAAAAGAGCTTTTAGGAGTTCCCGTCATGGCGCAGCAGAAACGAATCCGACTAGGAACCATGAGGTTGCGGGTTTGATCCCTGGCCTCGCTCAGTGGCTTAAGGATCCGGCGTTGCCGTGAGCTGTGGTGGAGGTTGCAGACGCGGCTCGGATCTGGGGAATCTGGGGATCTGGCGTGGCTGTGGCCGTAGGTCGGCGGCAACAGCTCCAATTAGACCCCTAGCCTGGGACCATATGCTGCAGCTGCGGCCCTAAAAAAATAAAGGAGCTTTTATTGTGGTCGGGAGGAAATTTTTTGCTGTATACCTTTTTAATGTGTTCACTGTGTGTGTAACCATATCCATGTATAACTTTTTCAGTTAAAAAAATAAACCTCTTGATTTCTTAGAAAAAATAAATCAGCAGTAGACTTGTTTGATCTTACCTAACAATGTCAGAGTGACAAAATGTAAATGATAAGCAAACTAAACCTTATTTTTGCCTTTATTAGGAGAAGACTAGTGAATGGTTGTGGGAAACTAAAGACACCTTCTCTAAACTTGGCTCTTCTTCCCATTTTTACTGTGACACTTGCATGTGTGAAAACCATCTGTGTGTGAGCAGATGATGTGACTGCAAAGTTGTTTGGAATGCAGAGACATACTGATAGAATTTCCCCGAATACCTGGTAGACCAGCTAAATGATTCACCAGACATTCTGGGTGGTGCAGCTGGGTCGCCGGCATCTCTGGGGCGCTGAGATGGGTTCCGTCCCCGGCCCTGCACTGAGGGTTAAGGATACGGTGTTGCCGCAGCTGCAGCATAGGTTGCAACTGTGGCACAGATCTAATTCCTGGCAGCCAAAAAAGGGAAAAAGAAAAAGTAACTGCTTGGAAGTTTCAAGAACTGTACGCTTGGTGCTTGCTCTACTGTACTTGATCTCTCTGTGGCATTTGATATTGCTGGTTTTCTTCCTTCTGGTTTTGGAGGCCTCTTTCTCAGCTGGTTCTCAGCTTTTCTCTCCCTCTGAGTCTCTTTTGTACACCTTCCCTGACACGTTAAGTGTGGCAGCTCTTCCTTCCACCCCTGCTGATGGGTATAAGCTAATCACAGGAAACCCGGTCCAGTGCCTGGTTGGACCAGGGAGAATTGAGGAGAGACTTGACAGAGTGGAGCGCTCTCACACCGTGCCCCCACCTGGCGCGCGAATAAGAAAGCGCAGCCTCAGATGCTGCTGGAAGCCGCTAGCAGCAGCCTGAGGATGAAGCCGATACTTGGGACAGCAGCATGGAAAGCCCGGGTCCCTGGTGACACTCTTGAGCTGCCGGGTTTGCCAGCTGCGTGCTCTTGGACTTGCTGGGTCTCTTTCGGTTTATCCTACTTGGAGTTAGAGCGCCTTGGGTCTGCATATTCATGTCTTTGATCAAATTAAGATCGTTTTAGCATCACCTCTTTGAATATTCTTTCTCTTCAAGGAAAATCATTAGACCTCTTTTGCCTCGGTTTCCTCAATTATAAAATGAGGGCAATAATGGCTGCTCTCCGAGTTGCTGGGTAGGGGTCGGGGGGGGGGTGCAGGGCTGTGTGATATAATTTGCTAAAGCATGTATCCCAGTGTAGTTGCTCATGAAAAATAAAATGTTAGGAGTTCCCATCATGGCTCAGCAGTGACAAACCCGACTAGGATCCGTGAAGATGTGGGTTCGATCCCTGGCCTCCCTCAGTGGGTTAAGGATCTGGCATCACCATGACCTGTGGTATGGGTCCCAGATGAAGCTTGGATCCTGCCTGACTGTGGCTGTGGCATAAGCGTATAGCTGCAGCTCTGATTTGACCTCCATCCTGGGAACTTCCATATGCTGCAGGTGCGGCCCTAAAAAGCAAAATAAAATAAAATAAAAATAAAAAAATAAAATGTTAGTAAGTGATAGTTCCTTCCTCATTATTTGCTTGGCCAAGAAGAATGCTTAGAAAAATTGCTGATGTGAGAATTGCAGTGTAGATCTGATGCTGGAACCAGGGCATTAGAAGTCTTGTGTTAATTGTATGTTCTTTGTCGAGCACATTTCATTTTTTCCTGTTGGCGGCAAAGGAAGAAAAAAGAAAATGTTAAGAATGATCTGAAGAAAATTAGTATCTTCAAAATTTCTTTTACTTTGCCACGCATGTTATTTTTTCATGAGCATTAATTCATGTCTTAGTGAAAGAATGTTTACCTGATTAGGACTCTGATGTGGTCCCATGTGCCCATGGGGACATTACATTTCCCCCTTTTGTTCAGCATGACCGTTGCCAGCAAGACATTATTTTCCCGATAAAACAACTTCTCAGCATCAGATGACCATTGAAAATATGAAATCTCTTTGACTTACTTGGGGAGGGATGGCCAGCTTTTTTTCTTCTTTGACTTTTGGTCTTAGTTACTAAATTAGTGTATTTTTAGGAGTGGGAGTATTCCAGATGCAGTGATGTACTGAAAAAGATCTTTCTCTGCTTCATCTAAGTTCCCACATGTGTGAATTCCCAGAGTTCTGTAAGTAATTTGTGTAAGGATTTTTGAAACTCAAGGATTGAGTTCTGCTCAGTTTTTTTGTTAAGTTTGTATTAAATGTTGAAAGATTTTAAGATTAAATTTGTATCAGAGGAGTTTCCGTCATGGCTTAGCATCAACAAATCCAACTAGCATCCTTGAGGACTCAGGTTCAATCCCTGGCCTTGCTCAGTGGGTTAAGGATCCAGCGTTGCTGTGAGCTGTGGCGTAGGTCACAGACACAACTTGGATCTGGCGTTGCTGTGGCTGTGATGTAGGCTGGCGGTTACAGCTCCGATTCGACCCCTAGCCTAGGAACCTCCATATGCCTTGGGAGCGGCCCTAAAAAGACAAAAAAATAAAAAAAACAAAAATTAATTTGTATCGGATGAAAAGAATAATGATACTTGTTAGGAAAAGAGCATTAACATTGCTTTTGAAGTATCCTGTGTTCTCTTCCTTCAATCCTAAAAGTATTGTTTTGAATTCTGTATTTATCATTCCAAGTATTTTCTTTATTTTACCACAGGAAATTCTTTTCTACTCTGAAATTATAAACACATTCTCTGTTTTATTCTAAAAAAAAATTGTGTATTATTGCCTTTTGACTGTAAGCCTTTATTCTACTTGGAATTATAGAAATATGTGCTTTGATAACTTGGATCCAGTTTCATTTTTTACATGCAGATAACTGATACAGTACATATCATACATAGAAGAGTCTGCCCAGATTCTGAGCTGCAGCGTCAGCTCTGCTGTAAATCAAGTTTCTGTGAGCCTGTGTATTTTTCTGGCTACTGTCTTCTGGTTTGCGGGTCAGTTTGCATACTTCCCCTCCACCATCCAGTTATCTTAATTTGTTTGTAGAAGCTCTACATGTTCCCTTGCTGTTTACCCAGATTCTTCATCTTTTGTTTCTTTAAACAGTTTAATGAAATAGAAATTAAACCCACAATAGGGGATTATTAAAGTCTAAAGCTATTTCTTTGAAAAGCTTAATGAGATAAGCCAATTCTAGCAGAAAGAAAAGAGACTATAGACGTAGTAGGGAGTGGAAAATCCTGCAGAGGTTGATCATTAATATCATGGACAACTTTGTCAATTAAAAAAAAAAAATCCCGTGCCAGCCAACCTTCACCTGTTGCACTTACACTCCCTGATGTCCTTCTGGAATTTATTTCTTCCCACCTGAACCTTCTCAGAAGAAACCACTGTCAAGAATGTTGCTCAAACACCTGAAATAACCAAAGACATCCTGAAAAAGAAAAATGGAGCTGGAGGCATCAGGCTCCCTGACTTCAGACTGTACTACAAGGCTACAGCCATCAAAACCATATGGTACTGGCACAAAGACAGAAATCTGGATCAGTGGAACAGGATAGAAAGCCCAGAATTAAACCCACTCACCTACCATCAACTAATCTATGACAAAGGAGGCAAGAATATACAATGGAGAAAAGACAGGTAGTTTCAATAAGTGGTGCTGGGAAAGCTGGACAGCCACATTAAAAGGATGAAATTAGAACACTTCCTAACACTGTACACAAAAATAAACTCAAAATGGATAAAGCCCTAAATATAAGACCAGATACTATAAAACTCTTAGAGGAAAATATAGGCCACTCTTCGACATAAACGACAGCAATATCTTCTCAGATCCACCTCCTAGAGTAATGACAATAAAAACAAAAATAAACAAGTGGCACTTAATTAAACTTAAAAGTGTCTGCACAGCAAAGGAAACCCTAAACAAAACAAAAAGACAACCCCCAGAATGGGAGAAAATATTTGCAAATGAAACACCTGATAAGGGATTAATCTCCAAAATTTATAAACACCTCCTGCAGCTCATTACCAAAAAAAACAAACAACCCCATCAAAAAATGGGCAGAAGATCTAACAGGCAGTTATCCAAAGAAGACATGCAGATGGCCAAAAAACACATGGAAAGATGTTCACCATCATTCATTATTAGAGAAATGCAAATCAAAACCACCATGAGGTTCCAACCTTACACCCCCCAGAATGGCCATCATCAGAAAGTCTACAAACAATAAGTGCTGGAGAGGGTGTGGAGAAAAGGGAACCCTGTTACACTGTTGGTGGGAATGTAAATTGGTACAACCACTGTGGAAAGCAGTATGGAGATTCCTCGGAAAACTAAAAATAGAATTACCATTTGATCCAACAATCCCACTCCTGGGCATCTATCCATAGAAAACCATGACTTGAAAAGACACATGTACTCCAGTGTTCACTGCAGCACTCTATACAATAGCCAAGACATGAAAACAATCTAAATGTCCATCGACAGAGGAGTGGATAAAGAAGATGTGGTACATACACACAATGGAATATTACTCAGCCATTAAAAGGAAAGAAATAACAGCATTTGCAGCAATATGGATGGACCTAGAAATTATCATGCTAAGTGAAGTCAGTCAGACGGTGAGAAACCAACGTCATATGCTATCACTTACATGAAGAATCTAAAAAAAGGACACGGTGAACTTTTTTGCAGAACAGATAACTGACTCACAGACTTTGAAAAACTTACAGTTTCCAAATGAGACAGGTTGAGGGGTGGGGAGGTGCACTGAGGGTTTGTGATGGAAATGCTATAAAATTTGGTCGTGATGATCGTTGTACAACTATACATGTAAAATCCATTGAGTGATTAAAAAAAAGGAATTTGGTGTTGCTCAGCCTGTGCATTTATTTATGCTCTGCTGCACACGTGTCATCTTCTGTGGAAGATTTCATCTGAAGTACATGTTAACCTGCTTTTATTTTTAATTTTTAAAAAATTTTTATTTATTTTTTGTCTTGTCTTTTTAGGGCCGCACCCGTGGCACATGGAGGTTCTCAGGCTAGGGGTCCAATCGGAGCTGTAGCCTTCAGCCTACACCACAGCCACAGCCACTCGGGATCCGAGCCTCATCTGCAACCTACACCACAGCTCACAGCAACGCCAGATCCTTAACTCACTGAGCGAGGAGGCCAGGAAGCGAACCCACGTCCTTATGGATGCTACTCGGGTTTGTTAACCATGGAGGCACAACGGGAACTCCCAGCCTGCTTTTACCTTCTTTTCGTTTGTGGGGTTCGTCTGTGTTGATAGACTCAGCTCAGCCGCCTTTTAATTGTGTGGGATTCTTTTTATAAACGCACCACGCAAAATCATTCATTTTCTTATTAGTGGAAATTTAAGTTGTTTTCCATTAAAACAATGCTGCTCTGAGTGCACACCTGGTCCGTAAGTTAAGGTTTCCTGGAATAAATACCAATGCACAGAATGAATTGCTGGTTGGTCCCATACTCATCCTCAGCCTGGCTAGATGCTGCCAGACCTCTGGAGCAGCTGCTGTGTAATTGTTTAATTGGATCTTTTTTTCTCCTTTTAGTGCCTGAAGACCTCTCACTGGAAGAGAGAGAAGAACTTTTAGACATTCGTCGAAGAAAAAAGGAACTTATTGATGACATCGAGGTAAAAAAAATGTCTTTTGATTTTCACTCTTACATAAAACTGTAAATCAAGTAGCTTCATGAAAATGTAAAAAAGCAGGTATCTAGTGTGCGTGCGTCCGAACCACATGGAAAGACAGAGCCTAAGAGTCACCCAGCTCGGAGAGTTCCTGTCATGGCTCCGTGGTAACGAACCTGACTGGTATCCATGAGGATGCGGGTTCAATCCCAGGCCTTCCTTAGTGGGATAAAGGTCCGGTGTTGTTGTGTAGTTCGCAGATGTGGCTCAGATCCTGCATTGCTCTGGCTGTGGCTGTGGTGTAGGCCAATGGTTCCGATTGGGCTGCTAGCCTGGGAACTTCCATGTGCCTCGAGTGTGGGCCTAAAAGGAAAGGAAAAATAAAGGTCACCCAGGTCAGGAAGGCGGCGCCTGGGCTGACCAGGCAGTGCAGACCCGGGGACGGGAGCCAGGACGTTGCGGAACTGGAGTTGGCGGCCGTGGCGTGTGACCCAGAGTCACAGAGGAATCTTCCCATGGCCGCACCTGCACTCGTGCTGCTTTGGGAAATCACGTGACGAGACTCTGTTTCGCTTACCGGCGTCCCCAGCACCTAAAACATTGCCTGTCATGTCGGTGGCTCTCAGATGTCTTTTGCATAAATGGATAAACACAGCCTGGGTTCCAGCCCTGCGCCAGGTGCCCGCCGGCTGGTGGGAGCGAAGTGGCCGTGGTGCTTTGGGCCTTCGTGTGCTCGGGGCCGGGCCGGAGGGGCCCACGCAGGAGCAGAGCAGTAGAGCCACAGCCTCTGCGGTTGTTGTAGGAATGACTCCTCCCACGGCCCCTCAGGGAGTCGAGCATCGCGTGGCTGCTCCTCGAGAAGCTTCTGAACCATTGTCACACCAAGGTCAGTGTGGCCTTGGCACATACAGCAGAGGGTCTGAATAAACACTTGTGTCCTGACAACAAGGGGTGAAATTTTCCCTTCGAGGGTCCCCGTCATTCTTGGACAGATCGGATCGCCGAGAATGTGTGCTCTGGTTGAAGGCTAGGAACGTATTTGAAGGTTCACATTCCTCTTTGGACAGGAGTCCGGACAGTGCCCCTGGAGCCTCGTGTCACTCTGACGACTGCGCCCCTGAGTCGAGGGCGCCGAGGCCCAGGGAGGTAAAGGCTGCCCCAGCCTGCAAGGAGGGGGGCCCTGACGAGGGGCGGACGGGGCGTCTGCCCCTTCTGGTGTCCTTGGCCTGGGGGCCACAGGCAAGTTCTCGTGGCCTCCTGGGCTCTGTCCGCGGTGCTTCAGTCTCATGAAAGTGTTGGAAATCACCCTGAGGACGCCCCTGGCGGCTCAGCGGGTTAAGGATCCTGCGGCGTCGCTGCCATGGCACGGGTTCAGTCCCTGGCCCGGGAACTACCTCGTGCCCTGGTCGCGGTCAAAAAGAAAAAAGAAAAATCCTCCTGAGACGGTGAAGGGGCCCAATACCGATGGACGTGCTCAGGCCCCGCCTTCTCACCCATCTGCCCAGGACCTTAGGTGCTGACAACGGCCAAGGCCGGGCCCGGGTGGGTGGTGGTTCATCCCTTGCTTTCCTTTTGCTGTTTTTAGCCTACACTCGGGTGTTCTCCCCAGAGGTCCCTTCTTGACGTCACACCCAGACACTCCCGAGCCTGCCGTGGACCCCTGCCCTTGTCCTCATGGGAGGGGGACAGGCAGGAATTTTGTTTGCTCCTGAGTTTGGGGGGGCTCTGAGCAGGAGACTCTGTGTCGGTGAAAAAGTACTGGTTTCTCCGTGCCCGGGATGTTGAGGTGGGACCTGAGGGGCTGAAGTGCCCCCAAGCCTGGAGCTGGGGTCGCAGAGACCCCTACTCTCACCCCTACAATTCTTTTTCTCGGCAGAGGCTGAAGTATGAAATCGCAGAGGTGATGACGGAGATCGACAACCTGACGTCGGTGGAGGAAAGGTCAGCAGCCGCGGTCCCGATTGCGGTCCCGATCGAGCGCAGCGGGGGCCGGTCGGGGGGCAGCTGGAGCCCGAGGGAGCAGTCCGCCCCCTCCTGCCCCCGGCTTCCGCCTCCTCCCCGCTCCCGCTCCCCCCTCGGTCGCGGTCTGGCCTGGGGGCTGAGGAGGCGGCACAGACGTGACCTTCCTGCGTGGAGGGGAGCTGGGCCTTTCCTGAGGGCGCATGTCCTCCGCCGGGACGGAGGACAGCCCCGCAGCCGCGTGCCGGTGCCGCCCCCACCCGGGCGCCCGTGTCGCTCCTTCCCGGACTGTCCTCCCGGGGGCCGCCGCCGCGGGCTGCCTGCTTCGTGCGGCTGGCCGGTAACCCTCCTCCGTCCTCTCAAATGCACAGCAAAGCGACGCAGAGGAACAAGCAGGTCGCCATGGGGAGGAAGAAGTTCAACATGGATCCCAAAAAGGTACGAGGACGGCTCGGCTGCGCCGCCGCCAGGCGCGTGGTGGAGAGCCGGCTGGGGGTCGATTTTGGCGGCACTGCGTCCTCTCGGGGCGGTGGGCGCCTCTCCCCAGAGAAGCTCTGAGTTAGTGGTGGAGGTTCACCGCTCAGGGGGCTGCTGCGGGGCGGCCAGGGCCTTTGTGGGGGAGAGGCCAGCAGGGAGGCGCCGGCCCGGCCCGGGCTGCCACCTGCCGATCTCGGCCGCCGCTCGGGAGCCCCGAGCCAGGGGCTGCGTGGTCCCCTCGCGGCAGAGGTGGTAGATTCTGACGTCTAAGGGGTTCAAAGGAGCGCGGGAGAGGCCGCCTTCCTGCCGCCAGACCTTAAGGGGAGACGTCTGGGAAGGACCGCGGACTCTGGGCCAGTGCCTCGCTCTTGCCTCAAGTGGCTTTGCCGGGAAACACCCCAAACGGAACCTGCGGCCCATAGCTGCTTATCTGGAGACTGAGAACTCCTAAAGCTTCGCGGGGCAGAACACGTGGCTCAGTTGCAGAACACGTGGCTCATCGTTTTGGTTTGAGGACAGTGGGCCTGAGTCAGCCGCCCAGCCGCACGGTCAGGGAGAGGAGGGACGCGTCCCCGGAGAGGTGGCCGCTGACTTCCGACTGCGCGGCTGGGCGACTTGACTCCTCGCTGGTCTTTCATTGGTTTTCACTTCTTACGTCTACCTTGTTTTCTTTTCTGGCGTTCAGCCTCCGTGCTAATTACTTAATTATTCGGTCATTCAGTCAGCGTTTGCTGATGGCTGGAATTACACTGTGCGAGGTCTCAGATCCGTAAGCTCAGATTTATAGCTGCAAGCACAGTTGCAGATGTTAGGGTTCTTCTTTCAGGTTGAAGTGTTGTTCATTCACAGCGTTGTGTTAGTTTCTGGAGTACAGCAGAGCAGTTCGGGTCTGCATACGTCTCTGTCCTTTTTTTCAGATTCTTTTTTCTTGTAAGTTATCACAGAATATTGTATAGTTCCCACTAGGTCCTTGTTGGTTATCTGTTGGAAATATTATTTAAAGATACCTGTACCATTGTTCTTGAAACCGAAAGCTGAGTGGTCTGAGTGGTGCTGCCGCTCTGCCTCCGAAGTCCCCGGTCAGGGTCTTGCCTGTCGTCTTTCTCACACACCATGTGTCACATTTACACTCACGAGGGCCAGTGGTGCGCAGGAACTGTGCTGCTGAGGAAGCGTATATATATATATATATATATATATATATATATATATATATGGATATAAAATAGTTGATTTATACTATTCTGTCAATTTTTTTTTTTTTTGACTTTTTAGGGCTACGCCCACGGCATATGGAATTTCCAGGCTAGGGGTCGAATAGGAGCTACAGCCTCAGGCCTACATCACAGCCACAGCCCATGGGATCCTTAACCCACTGAACGAGGCCAGAGATCGAACCCGTGTCCTCAGGGATACTAGTCGGGTTTGTTAACAGCCGAGCCACGACAGGAACTCCTGTTCTGTCGATTTCTGCTGTAGAGCAAAGTGACGCAGTTATACGTGTATGAACGCATCCTTTTCCTCGTGTCATCCTCCATCGCGCTGCACCACAGCCGCCTGGTTATAGGTCCCGGTGCTGTTCAGCGGGAGCTCATTGCGCATCCACTCCAAATGCAGCAGTTTGCATCTCCTGTCCCCAAACTCCCAGCCCGCCCCGCTCCGTCCCCTCGGCAACCACAGCTCTCTTCTCTTATGTCCATGAGTTTGTTTCTTTTCTGTAGAAGGTTCATTTGTGCCGTATTTTAGACACACATGTAAGTGATATATGGCATTTGTCTTTCTCTACCGACCTCGCTTAGTATGAGAATCTCTAGAGGAAGTGTTTGGACACACTTTAACCCCACAACAACCCCTGGAGGTGGGTCCCTGTTCATTCCTGTGTCACAGCTGGGGACAGTGAGGCTTAGGGCAGCCAGGGAGCTCGCCTGGTGTCCTGAGCAGGGGCTCTGACTCTGAGATGCCTGCCTGTAACTGCTGTGCCTGTCGGACTCCCACAGACCCTGGGGTTGGTCTGCAGGCGCCCGGAGCCCAGCCCAGCCCAGCCCTCCCCTCAGGGGCGACACCCTCAGGGCATGGGTGTTCGGTCTGCTGTACCTGGGCTGCAGCAAATTGCTCTGCGGGCTTTGATTTGTGTTACTCTTCATCTAAAAGGCTTTTTTTTTTTTTTAATATTAATGATTGGCTCCATTTGACAACGTATTTGTAACGATGTTGTTTGGTGACAGCAGGTGGCACAGTGAGGCTGCGAGTTTGCTTTTGCTGGCAAAAATTACCAGAGTTCTCTGGTTTGATAGACTTGGTTTTAGCACTTCTTAGAGTTAGCCTGGACCGCCGTAACAAAATACTATATGCTTAGACCACAGAGATTAATTTTTCTCCCTGCTCTGGAGGCTGGATGGACGAGATCAGGGTCAGCTTCCAGCAAGGACCCTCTTCTTGGCGTGCGGGCTGGCTGCACTCTTGCCGTGTCGCGCGTGGCTGTCCGGCATCTCTTCCTACGAGGGCGCTGGTCCCGCCATGCCAGGGCTCTGCCTGCGTGACCTCCTCGGACCCTGAGCACCTCCTGGAGGCCCACGTCCTGGCATCATCACGTTGGGGGCTAGGCTTCAACACGTGGATTCCGGGGGCACAGACATGCAGGCCGTAACAGCACGGACGTGGTCAGACCTGCCTCTCCCCGGCCGTCCCAGCCCCTGGTGAGCCTTGGGGATGCCGAGTGAATTCATTCTTTCAGGCTGGTGGGAAGGTGTTTAAGGCCCAGAACGATAACCAGTCGAGCAGGGAGCTTTGTGTTTGGGTGAGTGGATGCCCAGGTTTGTAAAGAAATAAGCGAGGTGGCTGCTTAGGTCTCGGGGCCGAAAGCTCCTGGCAGCCTCTCCCTTTTATCCCTGGTTATCTAGAAATGCCTTAAAAAATATCATCTATAAGCCTATAGCAAGCAGGGGTCCACTCAGGGGCCTAGAAATGGAGGAACCCCCAAAAGACACCCGGTGAATGATAAATCATAACCCAGAGCACAGGCTCCAGAAAGGGGGCCCCGTCCGGGCCCCCCCTTCCGCCACAGAGGCAGGTTTGGCCACAGGACTGCAGTGGGGGGACATCCAGACCTTTGGCCCTTTGCTGCACCTGTGCTGAGCGGTGAGGACAGGCCCCCATGTGGGGAAAGCCAGAGGGGGACCTAGTGCATGAGAAGGGGCTGCCGTCACGAAGTAGAAGCAGCAGCAGCCCCCGCCCCTCCAGCCCCCTCACCCCTGCCTGGCTGTGCAGCCCGCTCCCCTGCCCCCAGCCCTGGAGGCAGCGGCGAAAACCTCGAGCAAAATGCATTCCGGCTCCCAGGGCGTCTGAGGTGCAGAGATAAATAGCAACTAGGAACCAGCACAGGAGGGGGAAACTGACACCAGGAAAGAGACGCAGAGCCACAAGAGGCTGAACTAACTCTGAAGGAAGCACACCTGGTGGAAACAATAGGAGGAAACATCAGAGGTAGGATATTTATGGAGTTCCCCCTGTGGTGCAGTGAGTTAAGGACCTGACGCTGCAGCTGCAGTGTAGGTCACAGCTCCAGCTCAGATTCGATCCCTGGCCTGGGACCTTCCATATGCCACAGGTGCTGCTGAAAAAGAAAAAAAAAAAAAGCAGGGAGTTCCATGGTGGCTCATCGGTAACTAACCCAGCTAGTATCCATGAAGACGCAGGTTTGGCCCCTGGACTAGCTCAGTGGGTTAAGGATCCGGCATTGGCCATGAGCTGTGGTGTAGGTCACAGACACGGCTCGGATGTGGCATTGCTGTGCTCAGATCTGGCGTTGCTGTGGCTGTGGCGAAGGTCGGCAGCTACAGCTCCCATTTGACCCCTGGCCTGGGAGCTTCCATATGCTATGGGTACGGCCCTAAAAAGACAACAACAATAAAAAGGAATGTTTATATACCTATGTTTAATTTTTAATTTTATTTTGCATTGGAGTACACTTTTGTTTTTTGGGGGGTTTTGGGGATCTTTTTAGGGCCACACCCATGGCATATGGAGGTTCCCAAGTTGGCGGTTGAATCAGAGCTGAACCTGCCAACCTATGCTGCAGCCCCGGCAATGCGGGATCCAAGCCACATCTATGACCTGCACCACAGCTCACGGCAGCGCGCTGGATCCTTAACCCACTGAGCAAGGCCAGGGATCGAACCTGCATCCGCATAGATGCTAGTCAGATTCGGACAGGAACTCCTATTTGTCTTTCGTCTTTTTTTTTTTTCCAGATACTTTTCCCATTTAGGTTATTACAGAATATTGAGTAGATTTCCCTGTGCTAAGAGCGAGTCCTTGTTGATTTTACATGTAGTGGTATGTATGTGTTAATCCCAAATTTCTAGTTTAGCCTCCCCTAACGTTTATATTTTATATAAATCTCATTAAAGAGAGGATAAGATGTTCTTATCCATGATACAGCAACAGGGAGTTGCCAGAAGGATTCTTAGAAGTAAAGACCTAGTCATATAAAAACCTGGGGCTGGAGTGGAACCCACCGAAGACCCGGCTGCAGAGGGATTCACGCGCTGGAAGGTGGAGCTGGGGGACGCTTGCCATAGTTTTGTGCAGAACTACAGGAGGACGTGACACCAGGCCCAACAGCTCGGACATCACCTAATAGAAGTCCCCGGGGGAGAGAGTGGGGTGGGGGAGGCGAGTCACAGAAACGCGGGAATACTTTAGAACTAGATTGACAGCAAACCCTCAGACTCAAAGGGCCCGCCACATGCCAGCCAGGTACATTTTTTAAAAGCCCTGTAGGCATAGATTTATTAATGAGTAAAATATCAGGAAACTTGTGGCTAAGAGAAATTTATGAAAGTTCCAGGAAAGAAAGGCCAGATTCTCTTAAGGGAAAAAAAAAAAAAATCACGGCAAGCTTATAATCAGTGATGCTGAATCAAGGACAGCGGCAAAAGGAAAAGCAGAAAAGGACTGTGGGGAAAGGGCGTCTCCCGGAGATGGAGGCAGAGTGATTGAAATCACCTGCTGAGACCTTCTCCGGTCCCCAGAAGTGGAGCGGTTGTGTGGCTGACATCTAACCAGATGCAAACCCAAGGGCAAGAGGCAGGATGAAACAGGGGAAGGGGTGCAAAGACACTGAAAAACCTTAGGGTCGTGTCGCAATGATTGTTGAAAGAATGCTTTTAAAATTAAAGCCTCAAGGGGAGTTCCCTTTGTGGCTCAGCGGTTAACGAATCCGACTAAGAACCGTGAGGTTGTGGGTTCGATCCCTGGCCTTGCTCAGTGGGTTAAGGATCTGTAGTTGCCCTGAGCTGTGGTGTAGGTCGCAGACGCGGCTCGGATCCCGTGTTGCTGTGGCTGTGGCGAAGGCCGGCAGCTACAGCTCCTGTAAGACCCCTAGCCTGGGAACCTCCATATGCTGCGGGTGCAGCTCTACATAAAAGGCAAAAAGACAAAATAAATAAATAAATAAAATTAAATTAAAATTAAAGCCTCAGGGGTTTGGGATGGAAATGCTATAAAACTGAGTTGTGATGATTTTTGTACACCTATAATTGTAATAAAATTCATTAAGTAATGGGAAAAAAAATTAAAGCCTCAGGACCTCTCACTGTAAGCAGCAAGAAGGAAAGGAAGGAAAGTAAAAGCTAGCTAAGGTTTTCTAGGTGTTGGTATATGAGTGTAAGTTCAAGTGTTTGCTAAAATTGGAGTTCCCTAGTAGGCACAGTGGGTTAAGGGTCCAGCGTTGTCAACGTCTGTGGCTCCATTCACTGCTGTAGCTTGGCTTTGATCCCTGGCCCAGGAATTTCCACCTGCTGCAGGTGCAGCCCACCCCAAAATTTGTTAAAATTAAGACTAACCACTGAAAATAGCCATAAAATAGGATTTGTGGATTATTGGTGTATACATTTTCTATGGCTGCCTAACAGATTGCCCCAAACCGGGTGGCTTCAATCAATAGAAACTGGCTCTCTTTCAGTTCAGGAGCCGGAAGCCCAAGCGCAGGTGTGGGCGGGGCCTGCTCCCTCCAGCAGCCTCCCTGCTTCTCCAGCTGCGAGCATCCTTGGCCCGGGGCTGCATCCTTCTCGTCTCTGCCTCCATGACACCTGGCGTGTGACACCGCCTCTTGTGTCTCGGATGCGGGCCGGGTCCGCAGACCTGCCTCTCTGTCTGTCTTCTCGCCCAGCGTCGCGCCACCTCCCTGGTGCTGCCAGTCCTTTCTCCTTCCTGCTGCTCCCTCCATCTCTGGCCTTTTGGCTCCGCTTTCTCTCCCTGTCCCTGACCTGGGCATCCCAGTGGCTCCCTCTTTGCCAGGACCAGGGCCTCAGTCTCTTGCAAAGGAACCTGGCGCCTCTCCCTTCTTTGTGTGACATTTAAGCGCAGATGGGACTCCGTGTTCCAAGCTCGTTTTCTTTTTTCCCATCCTGAGAGGCGGTCGGCCCTTTCCACGGAGATTCCCAGGCTCTGGGAGCATTGCTAGAGAGCGAGCGAGAGCGCGCCTCACGCCCGGCCCGCTTAGTTCCCGGGCCGCGGCTGACAGCAGCCGGGCCGTGTGGCCGCAGAGCCTGGCGGTCTGCCGGCTCAGCAGACAGCCGGTGGGGTGTCGAGAGAGCAGGGCCAGCAGGAGGCAAGGCCCGCCCGCAGCCGTGGCCCTGCCGGGGGCGCACAGCACAGCGGCACCCGCCTGGCGAAGGCAGCCAGCCAGCCTGCAGACGAGGCTTCAGCAGCCAGGCCCCCACCCGCGCCAGTACCCCAGCCAGGGGGTCACGACAGTCCGGCCGGAGCTGGCACCCCAGTGTGCGCCCGCGTCCCCCAGGGGGCCTCTGCTGCTGCTGCTGCGGTCCCTTTGTCCTGGGACCTGGGCCTCTTAGACGCCCCCCCCCGCGCAGTGTTGGGGCTGCCAGGCTGTGGGTCCTCACGATGAGGCCTCCAGCGAGGCAGCCGGGGGCGGCTTTGCCTCTGACCCTTTGGTGGGGCTTTTAGGTCCAGCCGCGACCCTCTGCCTAGCTCCACAGCCACCCCCACCCAGACCCCTGAGCGCCCCGGCCCTGCCGCTCCCCGGCCTCCGCCGTCCCTCACTCTGGGCACATGGGCCTTGCGTCCGGGAGTAAACAGCATCGGCGCTGCCCCTTGTCCCGGGCCTTGTTTTCTGGGAGTCTGGGCGAGCGCAGGTGCACGCCTGTGACCAGCACGCTCGGTCGCCGCACGCGGCTTCGCGTTTGGAAGCTGCCGCCAGGTGACTGCCCGCTGACGCTCGCACCAGAAACGGAGGACAGTTAATTTAGGGTTGTCAGACTTCCTGTTGTTTCGGTAAACACACTTTAAATGTACAGCGTGAAGAGTTTTACAAACTCAAATACTTACGGAACCACGACCCAGAACAAGCTGCAGCCAGGGTATGACAGGCCCCTTCTGGCGTCTCCTCCAAGGGACTGACTTCTGTGCGATCCCCGTAGACTGGGGTTGCCTTTTTAAGTTCTCATAGGTGGGATTAAACTACGCTAAGTCCTTTGACTCCGTGTCATGTCTGTGGATCCGTCCATGTGGTTCATTCCATCTCGTTCAGTAGTCGTCTGTGGTGTGAATATGCTGGAACGTGTTTGCCGGTTCTCTCGCTCACTAACTGTTGGGTTGTTTCCAGTTTTTAGAACTTCTAAAATAAGGCTGCTGTGGATATTCATGTGTTCAAGAAATTACTACTCTTCAGATGGATCTTGGGGTGTGAGGGAGCCCTGGGCTTGGCCCCTTGGGGTTTTAGCCGGCAGCGCATCCATACGTCTGTAGAGACAGCCTCCGGGTGCGCTGAGGGCAGAATCCCCCGTTCCCATTGAGCTTTGCCAGCGTGTATTTTGAAACCAGCTCAGAAGCTCTGTCAGTGGTAAATTGTTGCTATTCTTGGTGCTTCCTGTGAGACTGAGCACAGCTAGTTTGGGCCAGGGAGCCTCCCTGCAGGCATTTGTTGACTGACAGCCTGCTCTCTGTGGGCCCCTCAAGTAGGTGTGGTTTCGTCTGCCTTGAGCTCAAGGGTGCAGTGACCAGGTCCCGTGTTCACCCACAGGTAGCAGCACATTTGTGAAGACAGTGTACACAGTGGGCTGTCTGCCCATGGCAGAGGTGGCCTCTGGGCACGTGGCAGGATCAAGGCCATGTGTTACTCCTAGCCTTTTTCCTGCATGCCAGCTGCTAGGGCTCCTGCCATCACATCTGCATTCAGGATCAGAAGGAGGCGGGAGGCGGGGGGGCTGTGCCGCTCATGGGTCCTCCTTAGATTTCATCTCCTTCTGTTGGACCAGATCTGTTCACAAGGTCGTTTCTAGCTGTACGGGAGGCGGGGAAGTGATTGATCAGTGAAGGAAGGGAAAGGGGGCTTGGAATGGGTGTGGGGTTGGCCAGCCACGTGTGACGTGTGACGTGTTCCTCTCAGACACGCACAGCCTCTGTTCCTGAGCTGTGGAAATCTGGTGTCCTCGTTCCCTCTGCCTTTATCGTCTCTGCTAGCACCTAAAATGGTTTGTCTGTTAACCTGTTCACTTGCCAGGAGTGGCCATGCTTTCCTTCAAGGGCGGGTGTGTGAGGGTGGTGTGACAGCGCCCTCCTGCGGCTGCATGGTTTTTGCTGTGTCCAGACCAATAAGGCCGTGACACTAAACGTGTGTGTCTTTGAAATACGAGTCCGGTGAGTCTGGTGACCGCCCTAACCCGAGCCTCCTCCTCGCCCTCATCCTCAGGGAATTCAGTTTCTAATCCAGAACGACCTGCTGCAGAGCTCCCCCGAGGACGTGGCCCAGTTCCTGTAT
This sequence comes from Catagonus wagneri, assembly GCA_004024745.2. Lineage (NCBI taxonomy): Eukaryota > Metazoa > Chordata > Mammalia > Artiodactyla > Tayassuidae > Catagonus > Catagonus wagneri. The sequence goes on from PVHT021183577.1 coordinate 2,958,211, forward strand.
AAAGGAGAGGGCCTGAACAAGACCGTGATCGGGGACTATCTGGGCGAAAGGTGAGTTCAAGGGCAGTGAGCCGCCCAGCGGGCCGGACCGCCCCACGCGGGGTCTGTCACCTGGGCTCTGGGGACACACGTGCTCCCCGGGACCCAGCGGAGAGGGTGGGTATCGTGGGGCCGGGGGCAGGAGTCTCTGCTTCTCTGGGACCCTCTGCTCACCCAGGGACTCGTGAGAGGACCGAAAATGCCCCCCTGCCCCTGGCTCCTCGCCTCAGAAAGCATCGCACCCTTCTGTGGATATTTGCGCAGAATTGCCCGGCTCCCTCCCTGTTAGTGGGGAAAGGAGTAAAGGCGGAATGTTACTAATTTTTTTGATTTTAAATTTAATTATTTCATTGAGGTATAGTTGATTTACAGTGTTGTGTTAGTTTCAGATGTACAGAAAAATGATTTGGTTATACAGACATATATACCTGTTTTCTAGATTCTTTTCCCTTAAAGATTCTTACAAAGAGAGTTATTAATTTTTTAAACAGGGTGTGGCCAGTCAGATTTGCTTTCTCAACCTTCTCCAGTTAAATGTGCATTTACTCCGCTTAGCATAGCGCCGGGCAGGAGGCCTCAGGCACCACGCCCTCCGGGTGCCCGTCGGGGGACAGGTAGCACTGCTGCTGACCAAAGCCTCACAGTTCTCACCGGGGGGTTTCTGTTTCCAGATTTTTATTAAAAGTACTTGGAGTTCCCATTGTGGCTTAGCGGAAACAGCCCAACTAGTATCCATGGAGATGTGGGTTCGATCCCCGGCCTCACTCAGTGGGTTAAGGATCCGGTGTTGCCCTGAGTTGTGGTGTAGGTTGCAGACGCGGCTCTGATCCCGCGTTGCTCTGGTTGTGGTGTAGGCCATTAGGTTGTGCTGTAGCTCCATTAGGCCCCCTAGCCTGGTAACTCCCATATGCCACGGGTGCAGCCCTAAAAAGCAAAAAAAAAAAAAAAAAAAAGAATTAAAAAACTAGATCAAAAATGAAAAGCTGCACACTTCCCAACTCATTCTATGAAGTCAGTGCTACCTGATACCAAAACCAAACAAAGACATCACAATAACAAAAGATATCCACAGACCAATATCTCTTAGGACTGTAGAAGCAAAAAAACTTACCTAGATATTGGCAGATCATATCCAGCAGCACAGAACTGGGATTATTCACCAGGATGTTGACCCTTGGGCAGCACAGGTTTGAGTTGAACTCTGCAGGTTCACCCGCACGCGGCTTCTTCTCAGTGGTGAGTACTGCGTGTCACCCCATCCCTGGCAGATGCAGAACCGTGGGGATGGAGGAGCCACCTGTGTAGAGGGCCGTGCAAGACCCACGCAGACTTTGAGCTGAGCGGAGGGTCAGTGCCCTAAGCCCCCACGTTGCTCAGGGGTCAGCTGTGTTTGCATGAATTGAATGCATAGTTAGTTGAACCTACACAGATGAGTTAAGGTGGTAACGCTGTATCCGTAGAATAAAGAGCAAAACACGGTCGTCCCAATAGACTGGAAGGTCTTGTGACAGAATTCACTGCTTCACGGGAAAACTCAAACTAGGAAGAGATGGGAACTTGCTCAGCGTGAGGGAGGGTGCCTGCGAAAAGCCCACAGCTTGATGCTTTCCCTTTAAGACGGGGACCAGGACAAGGATGACTCCTGTTGCCACTTCTGTTCAGCGCGGTCCTGGCAGTTCTAGCCAACGAAGTTAGGCAGGAAAATGAAATTAAAGACATCTAACATGTGGAGTTCCCCTAGTGGCGCGGTGGTTAACAGATCTGACTAGGAACCCGTGAGGTTACGGGTTTGACCCCTGGCCTTGCTCTGTGGGTTGAGGATCTGGCATTTCCGTGAGCTGCAGTGTGTCAGAAGGTGACCAGGGCGCAGTGTCGTTGGGAGCCTGGGGAGCGGGTCTGCAGCAGTTGTGACGGGCTGGTCAGCGTGTCTGATTGAGGCATTTGTGTGAGGGTGCGGGGGGGTGTCCAGGGTGCGGAGGGACGTTGGGGGAGGAAGGCTCTCGGGGGAGGCGAGGATGTGGCCTGAGGCCCCCGGAGCACACGGTCCACGGTGTAGGTGCACAGAGCGGCTGAGCTGGTCTCGGGGCTCAGAGATGGAGGCTCCAGGAGGCGAGAGGCGCCGGGACTCTGGGTCTGAGGCCCAGGGGAGCCGAGGGACGTTCTGGCGGGTTGGATGCGGTGGTGAGAGGCTCCAGGCCTTGGGCCGAACCTCCTGGAAGGTGGGGCTGCGGGCACAGAGACAGGAAGCCGAGGGGCAGCCAGCCGGGCCGGTGGGCTCGTGCGGCTCGGACGTGCGGGTGGAGAGCGCAGGGTGGGGTGTGGCTGGAGACCGAGCCCTGGGCGGCCCTCCAGTGGGGGGTGGGGGGCGAGGGCCTGGACGGGGGAGGGGGGTTCACAGCAGCAGGGCCAGAGCAACGACCCTTTCCGGACGGGTTGTGAGTAACGACCGCCATCCACCCCAGGGCCTCGGAGCCCTCCCGGCCCGGCTCCCTGCGCTGGGAGCAGCCCCCTGGGGACTGCGGCGCTCTGCCGTGGGCGCCAGCTTCAGAGCAGCCCACCGTGCTGGGTCACCAGCCTGCCCTTGCCGTGCAAATCGGTAGCCCCCAGTGTGCCCTCTGCCACCGCACTCCACCTTGTCAGGGCGACACGAGCTGATGGACCCAGCGGCGGGCAAACCAGGGCCCAAGGCTGTGTGTTCCCCGGGAGGGGCCCTTCTGCTCGGACAGGGCTGGAGCCCTCTGACAGCGCCCGATGCCTGCCACCAGCTCATCTCAAAGGGGGGCGGGGGCGAAGTTGCAGCATCCGCTTTGTGCAGGGGCTTCTGCCACCTCCAGTTCCATCATCAGCCCTCGGGGGTGGCGGGGGTGACCTCCCTGCTGCCTGCACCTGTGGAGGGGAGGGCTCTTGTCTTCAGGTGAGGCCTGCTCTGCTCTCCGGGAGGGTGAGTTACAGGTGTCCCCAGGGTCAGCAACCTGCACCTGTAAGCCAGCCTTCGGCAGCCTGTGTTAGGTGCGGCCGTGTGGGTGGGGCAGGCGGAACCCCGCATCTTGCTGGCTGGGGTGTCCTTACTGCTCCTCCAGACCAGGGCCTGTGGGAGCAGCTTGGAGTTAAAATTCCAGTGAATTGAGTTGTCACTGTTGTGTCATTTCAGTTTTGTTGTCACAAAATTTGACCCTTTTTCCTGAATGCTCACACTCAGTTTCGTTTTTAAAAGCTAGTTACTGGTATAGGGCATCGCTTCTCTTCCCAGCCTTCCTCTCTGAGCCCAGCACCTGCTGGCTTACGACCTGGGGGACTTGCTTCTCCTCTCTGAGCTGCCCAACCCACCTGGGAGGTGGGAATGAGCTTGGCGCCTGCATCGTGGTGATTTTGAAGGTTGAGAATCTGCACCAAGCAGCTGGGTTGGTGCCTTGCAGCTCAGCCGGGGTGGGGGTGGGGGTTGGAACCCCTCTGGCTGCTGAGCTCTTATTTGGGGTCTTACCCTGACTCTTACTGGTTGTGAAGTACTCTTAGTGTCTTAGCTGCTCTCCTTTGCGCTAAGGCTGAAAACAAAATCAGAGTGAACAATACCTGAGGTTTTAGTCATACATTAAAAACCAGGAAAACTTGCTTTAGGAATTGTCCTTTTTTTTTTCTTTTTAGGGCCACACCCGCAGCAATATGGAGGTTCCCAGGCTAGGGGCGAATCAGAGCTACAGCTGCCGGCCTACACCACAGCCACAGCAACAGCAGATCCGAGCTGCATCTGCAACCTCTACCAGAACTCATGGCAACGCTGGATCCTTAACTCACTGATCAGGGCCAGGGATCGAACCTGCAACTTAGATTCGTTTCCGCTGCGCCACAATGGGAACTCCTAGGAATTGTCTTAAAATGATTGACTGCTGTACAGCACAGGGAAGTATATCTAGTCATTTGTGATGGAACACGAGGATAATATGAGGAAAAGAATGTATATACATACATATTTATAATGACTGGGTTGCTTTGCTATAGAGCAGAAATTGACAGAACATTGTAAAACAACTATAGTAAATAAATAAAATTTGAAAAATGGTTGAAGTAACATGCAGTGAGGCTGAAAAGTGCGTTTTCTTTCCTAGGGATGAATTTAATATTAAAGTTCTTCAAGCTTTTGTGGAGCTCCATGAGTTTGCCGATCTCAACCTTGTACAAGCCTTAAGGTGAGTGCGTCATCGTGTGCTGGGGGGACCCTCCGGGTAACCGGGATGCAGACAGCCAGGCTTCTGCGGGAAGAGCGTCTGCAGCCGCGGATAGAGGTCAGGCCGCCGGCGCCCTGTGGCCGCTGGTCCTGCGTTGCGTTCATAGTTGCTTTGCAGTCTTTGACTTTTCATGATGGTTGGCAGTTGTGGGTGAGCCGTCTCCCCGCCCTGCCGGGGTCTCGATGCCGCCCTGGCACAGGCCCACGTTATGCCGCTTTCGGTCTCGAACACCTGCTGCGCCTGTGCCGGGGAGGGTGTGGGTTTCCTGCCCGCAGAGGCCACCCTGGTCCCGGTGCGCCTACAGCACCGTCTGGTCCTGTGGGCCCCAGCCCCAGCCTCTGGTTCCTGGTACTGGAGGTGGTGGCAGCGTTGCTGTCTGACCTCTCGCCCTTGTGCTCAGCCTTCTGGCCTTGGCCCAGCAAGGTGCCCATGACTGATGGGTCTGAATACTGCAGCCGTGATTGAGGAGTGTTAGATTCAGGTTTTGCAAACGGTGTCTCCGGGACGTGCAGGCCTGACGGACCCTGGGGGTCGCGCGTGGCGCCGGAGTTCCGCTCCTCTCACCCCACCTGCCGGCCCGGAGCCGCAGGGGTCCTCCAAGCTCCCGGACGGGCAGAGCTCGCCGCGCGCTGTTCTGTCTGGAGCCCAGCAGGGGGAGCGCTAAGCGCCCGGGCGGACCCGCCTCCCCTGCACCGCGCCGGGCCCTGCTCGTCGCAACCCCCGGGCTCTCTTTCCCGCAGGCAGTTCCTGTGGAGCTTCAGACTCCCCGGCGAGGCGCAGAAAATCGACCGCATGATGGAGGCGTTCGCGTCCCGCTACTGCCTGTGTAACCCGGGCGTCTTCCAGTCCACGGGTGAGTGCGGGGGCCGCGGGGTCGGAGCCCGGGGGCGGCGTGTGTGCCGGGCTGACGCCGGCCGCCCGACTCCTTCCAGACACGTGCTACGTGCTGTCCTTCGCCATCATCATGCTCAACACCAGCCTCCACAACCACAACGTGCGCGACAAGCCCACGGCCGAGCGCTTCGTCACCATGAACCGCGGCATCAACGAGGGTGGGGACCTCCCCGAGGAGCTGCTGCGGGTGAGGCCCCGCGCCCCCGCCCTGCGGCGCCAGCCCCTGGCCCCGGTGCGCGCGGAGCGGTCCCGCCCCAGCCTCCGCCCACCGGCGCCTTCCCTCCCCGCAGAACCTGTACGAGAGCATCAAGAACGAGCCGTTCAAGATCCCGGAGGACGACGGCAACGACCTGACGCACACGTTCTTCAACCCCGACCGGGAGGGCTGGCTCCTGAAGCTGGGTGAGCGGCGCCGGCGGGACCCGAGCCGAGGCCCCTCCGCCCGCGGCAGCAGCCCCCGCGCGGTGCCTTCCGAGCGCCTCCCCGACCGGAGGCCGAGCATCCCAGGCCCCGCGGCTGCCGCCCGGTCCGTGCCCGGCCGCCGAGGCCAGCCCGCCGCGTCCGCAGAGTAACGCCCGGCTGCACGCTATGCACGTCCCAGAAAACGGCCCCTTAGAGTCCGGATAAGCCCGAGGCAGTTTTCTGCACAAGCGCAGGCGCCTCGACCTCCGCGAACCTGCGGCCTCGCTTGGTTTGGTGTGGCTGATTTTTGATGCGTGGTTTAAATGTGCCTTCTTGTTTTCCTTCTGCCTGTGGCTCCCACCTTTCTGTTCTGTGACGGGCTGTCCCTGCTTGTTCTGCGTTAGGAGGTACGTACCCAGTGGCTTCCTGCGCCTTCCTCTCGCTTGCTCTCCCTGTCCGTCAGCGCGAAGCTCCGGCCCGGCTGCCATCCACCCGGCCCTGGTGGCTTCCAGCGCGCTGTGGTCGCCTCCTCCTCCGCCGCAAGGCCAGCCCCGGGCTGGGCGAGGAGGGGGGATCTGGAGGCACGTGGGACGCGCCCAGGGAACAGGCCCCTGATGGCCTTTGGGTCTGAGCCATGAGACAGCCGACAGCCAGCCCTGCGGCGGCGGCCTCAGCCTCCTGCTTGCCAGGCAGTGCGCGTGGGAACTGCCCGGGCAGAGTCCAAAAACGTTTTAAGGGCTTAAGCACTGAGAAAAAAGTAGGATGCCCTTTGTATTTTCTGGACAGTTTTAGGAATTGGTAGTGGTTTTTACTGGTGGGGGTGTGACTTCTGCCTTCCTGCGATATCAGAGCCTGTGAGATTTGGTGACTGTGGATACATAGATCAGAGACACGGGCCAGTGGCAGTTTGGAGGTTCTGTCTCTCTGAGAGAAGACAGACATGGGCCGTGACAGTGTGGCAGGTGCAGGGGTGAGCAGTTGGTGTCAGCGCTTCCGAGTCGGGGTCTTCCTCTGATCCCACTCTGGCCGTGCCAAGGTTTGGGAGCGTTCAGGATCTCCACCTAAAAACGTGGAACCGTAGCCTTGGACGTGAATGTCTGAGAACCTTCCAGACATACCAGGTTTGCACCCTCATCCAGCCTGTGGTCCTGGGAGTGTCCCATGTACCGCAAGGAATGTGCCCAGAAGAGCGCCAGCTGCACCTGGGCCCTTCCTGTTACTGTGTCGCCAGCTGGTGCCCCTTAGGGGTGGTGACAGCACAGGCCTGCCTGGCAGCTAGTGTGACCTCGGTGCCAGCGGGTATGCAGCTGGCTCTAAATGTGTGAAACAGGCACAGGGCTTGTTCCCAGCCCGTTTTCTGGTTGAGCGGACAAACGGGCCATAGCGTCAGAGCTCAGAGTGCCGTCGGGAGCTGGGGGCTGGTGGGGCTGAGGGGTCTGGGGTCTGCTGCTCCCTCGGCCTCAGGCGCACGTCTGAACGGGAGGCGCGGTGCGGCTGTCCTTGTTAGGGCCGCAGAGCTGGTGGCGGTGCAGTGAGAGCCGTTAGGGCCCTGAGTTTGCTCTCCGGACGCTGGCCAGGCCGCGCAAGAGGGTCACTGGGCGTCGGTCCCCGAGGGGCCGTGGGGGCAGCACATCCGAAGGCAGCCGATGCTGAGGGCGCCTTGGGTTGGTCCTGGGTTCAGCACCTGTGCCTGGGGGGGGGGGGGGACACGTGGCCCTGGGCCCCCAACAGGGCGCGCAGCCTGGACACATGGGCGGAGGAGCCAGAATTGTGGCCACGCACGTGCTCGGATAGGAGCCAAGGTCACAGCATGACCTTGCTTGCTCGTTTCTCATAAATTTAGTCCTGGGGCAAAAGGCACTTGGCAGAGGCCCGAGCGCTCCGCTAGAGCAGAGCCGGTGCTGTAGCTTCACCACAGCTCAGCAGACTCACGAGGCCGCCGTGCCTGGAGAGTCTGTGGGCGCAGACGGGAGCAAGGTCGGAGCCGGACTGTGGAGGGGGCGCACCGGCTGCGGGTGAGCAGCCAGGCCGCACGGTGTGCGGGGCTGCGCGGGGCGTCTGCCAGGTCACAGCCGTGAAAACAGCAGGTCGTTCACAGAGAGAAAGTGGGTGCTTACATAGTCGGAGAGGCCAGGCTCCTTTCCGCAGGCGTGGGTGGCGTGCGTGTCCCCCGGTCCTCAAGCTCCGCCACGAACGCCTGCGCAAGCAGGGCTCCGGTCTCCCGGCAGCGAAACCCTCCGCGGCTCGAGACCAAGGGCGCCCCCACCAGCCCCGCCGGGCCTGACTGCCCCCTGCCCTGAAAGGGGACGGGGGCGGGGGCGCCCAGGCCAACCCAGACGTCACACCTCCGCCGCAGTGCCCGAGGCCCCAGCCTGCAAGGCTCCCTTGTGTCCAGAACTGGACCAAGGATGGGGCTCCTGCAGCCCTGCCGCCGAACTTGGGAGCAGCGGGGCCGGAGCCCAGGCGCGGAGAGCCAAGAGGCCTTCCTGGCAACCCCGGCTCTCCTGGCAGCTGGCGACGCAGGATCGGTGGCAGGTACGGCTGGGGAGACGGCACGCGCAGCCCCTCGTGACCCACGTGGACAGACGGCCAGCACGGGGCTCCCGGGAGGTTCTGAGAACCTTCTTGTGGAGCTTAGTGGTGAGAGGGTCCCGGGAGGAGCCTGGCAGGAAGGGCCGGGGGCAGGGGGGAGTCCTGGGGGCAGGCTGAGGGTCCGGGTCTTAGGCTGAGAGCGGTGGGAGCCGTCCGGGCTTCAGACACGAGAGCTGGGTCAGCTTTTTTCCCAAGAGCTGCTGTCTGGGCGCCAGCGGTGGTGGGGGCCTGGGGGCAGCTGGGGAAAGGCCTGGGGTGGAGGCTGACCCCTTCGCAGCCTCGGGTCCTGGGCAGCTGCTGCCTGCCCCGCTGCGCTTGCCCAGGAGTCCTCCCGGCCCCTCCCGTGCACGGGGGGCTGCTCCGAGCCTAGCCCGGTGCCGGGTTTTGGAGGCCCCGACCGGTGGGGGGCGGGTTTCCAGGGACGGGGGAGCCCAGCCCCTAGGTCAGGGAGACAGGGGGGTGGGACGGGGGCCTGAGGGGGCTCAGGGTCCCAGGGCATCTCAGGAGGGGTGTGGCTGGCGAAGTGGGGGAGCTGGGTTTTGTGGGCGGGGGCGCCGCCGGGCCTTCCTTTGTGGCCTGGCTGAGACCGCTGCGCCCTGCCGCCCCACCTGAGCAGCCTGGCCTGCTTGCGGCAGACGTCTCAGCGACACGGGGACGGGGGTCCCTCCAGCGGCACTGAATCCGCAGACGGGGCTCCCTCCCTGCAGCGGGGTGTTCTCACGTCTCCTCCCCAACACTGACCTTCATGTCACCCGCGTCCCTGTCCCGGTTGCCCATCTCTCCTCGAAGTAGGCAGCAGGCCTCTGCCCTCGGCCCTGGGGGTCTTGCCTGCCTGCTTGGCGCAGAGAAAGGTGGGCTGTCAGCTGGGGCGCCGCTCAGCTCGTGCCATAAGTCCAGGCATCTGTCAGCAGGCACGTTTTGTCGTTTAATTTTTGTTTTTAAACTTCATGTTAGGAGCAAGGACTAGAAATCGAAGCCAGTTTGTTTCTGCCGAATGTTTAAGGGTAAAAGGTTTTCCTGTCCGTGCTGTAAGGAGGGCAGGTGCAGATGAGCCGTGTGTGTGTGTGTCTGTGTCTGTGTGTGTGTGTGTTGTCTGTGTGTGTCTAGATCTTGTTAAGAGGCTAATTCAATCTAACGGTACCCTGGGCCCAGGAGTAATGGATTTTGATGGATCCCAGGCCGCCCTGCGCCCTCAGTAATGCGCGGACGGCCCTGCTGTAAGGGGATTAAGTCCTGGGCAGACCTGCAGCCGCGCTGGCTTCATCCAGTTGTCATTTCCATGTGGGGAGATTAAGGCTGTTCGTCTGGACTAAGTCCTCAGCAGGCAGATCTGGGAGGCGCATGGGGCCTCTGGGCGCCGCGCAGGCGGAGGGTGCATGCGGGCGGCAGCCAGGTGCCCCTTGTCCCCGGGCGGGCGGGCGGGCGAGGCCGCAGAGCCGGGCCAGGATCTGGGTGACAAGGTCGGACAGGACGTCTGACGTTTTCACGAGGAAGGAGACTTAACCCCCAGCTCAGCCCCCGTGGCGTTTCTGGAAAGCGCGCTGCCTGGGGAGGCCGGGCCCCGGCGCGGCGCCCGCTCACGGGTCCCTCTGCTTCCAGGCGGGCGTGTGAAGACCTGGAAGCGGCGCTGGTTCATCCTCACCGACAACTGTCTCTACTACTTCGAATACACGACGGTAAGTGCCCCCCGGGGCCGACCCCCCGCCGCCTGCGTGCCGGGCTCCGGAGAGGCTGGCTGAGCGCCCTTGTCCCGCAGGATAAGGAGCCCCGGGGCATCATCCCGCTGGAAAACCTGAGCATCAGGGAAGTGGAGGACCCGCGGAAGCCCGTAAGCCGGCCCGCCGCCCCCCCCC
>PVHT021183577.1:2969212-3004570 GCA_004024745.2 Catagonus wagneri
CCCCTCCCCAGCAGCGCCCTCCCCCCGCCCCCCCGCCTCCTCCCCAGCGCCGCGTGACGGCCGGCTGTCTCCTCCAGAACTGCTTCGAGCTCTATAACCCGAGCCACAAAGGGCAGGTCATCAAAGCCTGCAAGACGGAGGCCGACGGCCGGGTGGTGGAGGGCAACCACGTGGTGTACCGCATCTCAGCGCCCGGCCCCGAGGAGAAGGACGAGTGGATAAAGTCCATCAGGTGCGTCCGGGGCTGGGCCGGGCGGGTGGCCCCGCAGGTGGCAGCCCCGCCACCCGCCGCCTCATCCGGTTCCCTTTTCCTTTGTCCCCCAGAGCCAGCATCAGCAGGGATCCTTTCTACGACATGTTGGCCACGAGGAAGAGGAGGATCGCCAATAAGAAATAGAGCTGACCTGGCCCGAACAGGTAAAAGTCAAAACCAAGCCCCCAGCAGAGAGACCGGGGGCCGCCCCACAACACCCTGGACGCCCGACGGCCTGCTGCCTCGGGCACGGCGGCTCCGGCTGGTCTCCAGGGTCCTCGCGCCTCGCTCGTCCCTTCCTGCCCATCTCCCAGCTCGCCTGCAGAGGAAGGTGGCCGAACGCATCCTTCTCGAAGTCTCGTCCAGCAGCCGCCCCGCTGGTTCAGCCGCAGAAATCTGCGCGGCAGAGGCAGGGCCACCCACACGTGCTTCTTGGCGGCGGTGTCTGTTGTTCTGAAAGCCACTGTTTTGTATCATAACAGGAAAGGCAAAGCAACCACTTTTTTATTGAGTTTTTTTTCTCAGATATATAGTATTATAGCTTTTATATGCCTTTTTATATTCTGAAATTATAGTGAAAGATACTTTCTAACAGTAGTATTTTTAGAACGGCAGCTATAAATTTAATTCCTGGACACAAGTATATACTGTGCACTGAGAACGAGCTACGCAGACACGTATGCAGCACGCAGTGGGGGCCGTTAGGCTGGGGGGCGCCCGCGGGGACCTCCTGGTGGAGGGAGGCGACCGTAGCCCTGAGGACGAGCACTGGGCAGGGCCCCAGGTGTCCCGTCCTCTGGGCCCGTCCAGCTCAGACGTCGCCGTCCCAGCGACACTTTCTAAAGAGGCAAATCATTGAATTCGTTTCGGGCTCTTAGCTCGTAACCGCTGAATCCCAGCACGGGAGTCTGGGCTGGACCGCGCGAGACCGCTCGCGTTGGTCTCGCTCCCGGGAAGGGCAGTGTCGCGTGGTTCACCTGAGCCGGCTCGGGCTACTGTGGCCGCTGTCTTCCCTGTTTCAAACCTGTCGGCAAAACGACCGCTTAGAATAATTGGACCAGGTTTCTTAGCGTGACGAGTGGCTGGACAAGGCAGTGGAGACAGTTGCTCTTGCCCTGTGTTTTCCGGGATGTGCGCTCCGGTCTCGAGGGGGGCAGGGCAGGCCGGCGGTGGGACCGCGGAGCACTGAGGCTTTTCCGGAAATGGTTTCAAACCCCACAGAGCCCTGGCGGTGGGACTGGTGAAGCTCCGTGGCCGGGTGGGGGCGGGTGGCGTTGACTGACGGACAGGTGTTCAGCCGGCATCGGGCTGGCCGCACAGCTGGCCCGGGGTGCACAGGTGGGCCAGCCGAGAGGCGTTGCGTGCTGGGACATTCAGGGAGGGGCAGGTGACAGGTTTTTATTGGGAGCTTTATTTCTGCCACCGGGACCTCTGCATGCATCACATAGGAGCTTCTTGCGCACGTGGGCTCTTCTGGTGGCGGGTCCTTCCCCGCAGGGCCGCCGTTCCTTGCCCCTTCCCCACGTGGGCACGCCCGCGGTGGGCACGCTGGAGAGGGCATCGCCTCTCCTGTGCACAAACAAAGTCCAAGAAACCCTCAGCCTGCCCACGCTTACGTGGGAATCTAAAGAGCAGAGGTAACCGCTCCTGAGAGCTGCCTTGGTGCTGGGACTGCACGGCCGTGGGGCGGCTGACCTCGACGTAGCTTTAAGTCACGCTGGCCTGGGAGGCGGTCGGAGCCCAGGACTCCCCCACATGCATCAAACTGACCTTGTCAGTCCATCCCAGGCTCTTAGGCTTTGCTACTGTACTGATACCTCACATGGGAGACTGGCTTTGAGAAAGGCCAAGCGGCAGGTGTCAGAACGCCCGGCTGACACACGCGCAACTCCGGCCCAGGCTGCGTGAACAGACGCGGCCCAGACCACAGGCCGACCCCTGCCAACGGCGACCCCCCGGCACCCAGGGTTGCCTGGGGCGCTGGCTAGATCAGTGCTGAGCGGGAGGCACCTTCTCTCCTTTGCATGACCCAGGTAGGACCCTGGGGATACTGGGCTTTCTGTCTTTCGGGTTTGTCTCAGGGTGGGGCTGGGAGAAGTGAGCTAAAGAAACCTGACCCGCGGAGAAGCCTCCCCTGAGGGCTGTCTGTCTGCCCAGCAAGACGCAGGCGGCCATGGTGCTCAGAATGTGTGTCACTTGCCATTGGAGTGTTAGTGAAATCATGTAGTTCCAGGTTCTGTTGTGACAGTATTAACCTGAGAGGCCTAGGCGGTCACCTGCCGGGGCAGGGCTGCGCGGGCGGGCGGGCCGTGGCCTCACCGTGCTGGTGTGTCTCCCTCCTTCCCACCTCCTGTCTGCGCTCAGTGCTTGAGTTATTAGCCTCAGGTCTGGCCAAAGAGCTTTCCTCCAGAGACAAAGGGCAGGAGGCGGGGAAGGGGGTCGCTGGGCGGGAGACGCGGCTGCCACTGCCCGCCAGCCACCCTTAACCCCCGAGGTTTACTCGGCCGACCCTGGACCCAGACAAGCCAGTGTCGTCAGGATCGTGGAACATTTTTGAGCAGTTTAATGTGGTACCAAACTGAGTCCAAATAGGAGCTATTTATAGATGAAGCAGCATTTAATGCTGCATATAAAGCAATGCATATTTTTCAAGTTAAAAGGCATATATCTGCATAGATGTGCTTTGCTGAGAAGTTAGGTCTATTGTAGACCAGAAACCACACATTGTGATTTCTTGTTTTATTTTTTCTTGAGAACATTTCTATTTACAGTAAATATAGTTAATATGTAAATAATGTACATATATATTGATTTCTGGAGTGCTTGTTATTCATTGTATATACGCCCACAACTCGCATGAAGGAATAGCCTATATTGATATTTTGTTGTAAAGTGAATAGTAACGTTGGAGGGTGTATGGCTGTCAAACTGCAAAGAGTGTGTTCATTAAATAAAACGCACTGTTAAGACAAGATGGCCTTCGCCTGGGTTCTTTAAAACAGGGAGACTGTCGGGTCCAGCAGCCCACGCCTGACTCTCCCTGGGGTCTGCCTGTCCCTCCAGTCTGGAGCTGAGAGCCCGTAGGCTTGCTCCGTGGAGGTTTCAAGAAAGCGAATGTGAAGGAAGAAGCCCGTGAGCAGAGTCTAGTCTGTAAGTGGGGCAGACAGCAGTAAAAAAATAAAAGACACAAAAAAGATTTAATTTGCTGCCATTTATATACTATATAAATTTTACATGCTGTATATTTACAGTGGGGCAAGTGCTTTTTTAATCTTTAAAAAAACAAAGATCAAACTTTAGACATCTCTGAACAACACAAACTGTATAAACCATACAGATTATTCAGATACAAACTGTATTAAATACAGTTTTCCCCACTCCATCTCCTGATGCAGGACCAGTGAATTATAAGTGTATCACAGTTTGATAGCATATCCATATTAAAAATAAAATCACAGTATGATTTTGTCTGTAACTAGAAACTTTAAGGGACCAAGCCGACAACTCAGACTCCAATATCATAGTCAAGACAAGAGACACTGTATAAAAAAGTTATGTAATAAAAACATACTGTAGGCCTTACAAATAATGTTTGGATTATACATTCATAATGTAAATACGCATCATAACTGGTAAATTGATTGGAATAGTTCCACAAAGTTCAAAAACAGAACTTGTCTATAAAATACATCTTCAAATCTTGAATACAACTAAAATGTGAAGCAAATTAGTTTCTAGTATCAGACATTACAGAAAACAGACTGCTCTCAAAAGTCTCGTTGAGAGCTTGTGAATCTTTAAATAAGTTTTTAAATTAAATATACACACTGTCAGTTTGTACTTTTAATAACTCCATGGTGTCGCGGCTGGTCTCGCACCGGCTAGCTAACTCGGAGGAGCGTTACATGGAATACGAGTGATCAACCTGAGTCTGTGATTAAGCAGCATTTGAGATGTTCTAGTCCAGGGCGTTATTTCAATGTGATTTATATACACAGTATTTTACAATGGTCAGCAGTTGTAGAAAGTGTTCGTCCATTTGGAATAAGGGTAATTAAGAAAAGGTAAAAACTAAAAAAAAAGTCCTCCATGGTAAAATCTGTACAGTATTTACTAAAGAAGCACCACGCAGATTTGAACAAAGTTATTTTCTCTATTTATAATTTAAGCTGGGTTGGGGATGGCTTCTGTTGAACACGTTGAATCTGAAAGACAGCCGGCAAAGGCGTTAGTCATCCAGAGGCCGGAAGTTGGAACACGGGGCCCAGTGAGTCCCAGGCTCACTCACGTACCCCTTTGGGGGGACCTGGGGTCTGGGGGGGGTCGCTCCTCTTCCTTAGGTAACCACCCTCCTGAAGGACAGTCAAGGAACCAGACAAGGAGCACAGGGAGCTGGTGCCGCTCGGCGAGGAGGGCGCCACCTGCTGGGCGTGGGTCACGCCCGCCGGGCCCGGGCACTAAGCCAGCTCCTCATTCCGGATTCGGCCTCAGACCTGCCCCTGGAGGACAAACTGACGACGCCTGTGCATCAACCGCAAATTAATCTGTAGACAGTTCCCTGACATTCAGGTAAACGCGCCTTTGCTGAAATTACACGTTTAGACAAAACTCCCTTCCAAGAGCCAAGAGGCTCGCCACCCCCCTCCTCAGCAAGTACGGGGCTCACAACACGGTCCGGTCTCCCAGGGACACCGGATGAGATTCTAGGAGCAAATGACACTCCACGCTTGATGTGCTACCAAAAGGCACCCGAACCTCTGACAGCAAAGCCCTTCCCGCCTGAAGCAGGCCTGGGGTCTAGCGGGTCTAGGGCTCCGGGCGGGGCACTGCACCAGCAGCTGCTGGAAGCTGGGGTGCCCGGAGCTCAAGGGTGGCCGGGTGGGCGGGCAAGGGCCCTCCTCTCTCAGGCCGTTCGGGAGCTACATCTGGGCTGAGGTGATGGCTTCTCCATCTTTCAAATGTTTAACAAATGATTGTTGATTCTGAAGCCTCAGCCTTCCCTCATTTTACCAGGAGGGAGAGAAGGGAGAGACTCCGAGTGAAGGGGCCTGAACCCCCTCCCGGCCGAGGCACCGATGCGCCCAGAAGCAGGGGCTCCCTCTCCCGCCTGCTCCCGCCCTGCCCGAGGCCCAGAGCGCCTCTCTGGGGCCCCCCGGTGGCCCTACAAATGGTCTGGTCCGGAAAACAGATGGGAAAACAGCTTACCGTAACCAGGAATTCTTTGTTTTGAGGCCAAGTTTTCAATCACCTAAAAAGCAAAGGTCAGGAGACAGGTTTTAATAGTGGCTTTACAGATGCTGCAGGTCTCTGATCTGCGCACACGAGGTAACCACGCTTAGAACCAGTTCTCAGGAGTCTGCTGCCCGAGGTCACGCCTGCGTGAGGACGAGCACGGACAAGCCGCCATGGAGCTGCTGCCCCGCGTGCTTTACCGGAAACAGTTCATGAGATGCCCGAGGACCGCATCCCCACGGAAACAGTCCCCTGTCATCCCAGCAGAAGGCATCTGGGCATCAGGCAAGAACAGATCTTTGGCCAAAGAAACCAAGCTTTAAAGGTGCTGGAGAACGGCGTCTGAAAGAGGTGACACAAAGGGACCAGGACGCGGACCCAAGGGCAGGCAGAGGGGACCGTCGTCCGCCCCCCAGTCAGCTCACGGCGCAGGTGCCGTCACCTCGCGGACAGGAACGGGGCCACCACCTGACCGCAGACACGTGGCCAGACTACCCAGCGCCTGCCGCTGCCCCCCCTGCCCGGGGCCAGCTCTGAGGCCGCCTGTGCTCCTTGCCGGAGACCCGCAGGGGAAAGGGGAAGATGCTGGCAGAAACGCAGACTCCCTGCAGGCCCACCGCGCACAAGCAGAGCCCCCGCTGCGTCACCCCAGACGCCGGGCAGCGGTCAGAAGGGGCTCCTCCTCCCCCGGGTCACTGACCCTCACGGGGATCGGTGTGGAAATGCTAGCACGGTAAACAGCGAACAGCACGTCAGCTTCCTTTTCTGCTCGATTCTTCACACTGGCTCCCAGCGCCGCCAGCACGGCCCCCCACGGGACACCCACCCCACACGCTCTGCTCCTCACCACCGGTGTGCTGCGAGCCACCTGTGCCTCCAGTGACAGTCGGGTGACTGTGGCCACCCAGGGGCAGGCCTGCCCCTGAACACCCGGCCCCTCACCCAAGTCCCTCGCAGAGGGGAGCCCAGGGGCCTCGGGCATCCAGGGCGAGGTCGAGGTCCCGAGGGCACTTCAGGGTCCGGACAGGGGCCGGCAAACCTGCCCACGGAAGACGCACGCTGCCAGCTCCGTGCCCCTCGGTCTCTTCCGGCCACGCTGCCGGCTGCGCGGCCGACGCTGGCACAGGGGACCGGGCTCCAGCACGGCTCTACCGACAGTTCAGTTTACGTGCGACTTCCACGTGGAAGGAAATACTCCCTCTGCACGTCTCCAGCCTTCCTGGCAGGCTATGCAAAGGCAGCCGCGGCCGGGCCCCTGGGCTGCAGTTTGCCGACCCCTGTTCTTGGGTCCCGCCCCACGACCCCTGACCTGTCCCCACCGTCCTTCCAGGGTTGAAGGTCACCGGAGCAGCCGAGAAAGCGAGAGGGAAGCTGCTTTAAGTGCACAGGGTGGGAAAAGACTAGAAATCACAAAGGAAGACAGGGCTGGGCAAAGCAGACCAGAACCCCGGACGCCAGCGGCCCGTGGTGACCCAGCACTTGGAGCCTGGGCCCCATGACACCGCGGACGGCCAGGGCGCTGGTCACCCAACTGTGATCACAGGTTCAACTCGGATGCTAGAGGCGCAAGGATTCGGGAGAGAAGGAATGCAACCACAGAAACACTTCTATCAAAAATGACTTAAAAATAGACACCCACAGCCACAGAATCAACAGGTTCCTGACGGAGGTTCTGCTGGGCCCAGCCAGGTCCAAGTGACCGGGGGGCGCTAACTATCCAGACGCCCAGCGGTGCCAGGCCAGAGCGCGGCGGCAGAGGGAACTCGGGCCGCCTCTGCCCCCCGATACGCCTTCACCTTCTCCAGAGTTGCTAGCTCCCAATTCCAAGGGTGTCCTCTTACCCTGGCCACACTTGGACAGATGGCACCTGTCGCCCCTGCTTTCCATCCGTAAGTGTTTTGTTCTCTCGCGGAAAGGTCCAGCCCCTTCCAGAGGCAGGCCGTCGGCGAGGGGAAAGGCGCCGTCCGCTCTCCGGAAAAGGCCCGCCGTCTCACAGTTGGCAGCCTTGGGCAAGTGCGCTTCTGAAGCTCTAATGAAGTCCTCGGATTTCCTCGAGTGTCTCTTCTTCTTCTTCTTCTTCTTCTTCTTGTGTCTGTGGAGGTCAGCCTCAAAATGTGCTGCCGAGAGATCGGAATCCGGCTGATGCCTGCAGAAGAGTAAGCCAGAGCTCAAATCACGGGACCAGCAGGCCTCCTCAAAGACGGCTAACTGGCCCTTGACTGATCCAGACCCACTGCCGTGGACGACGTTAGGCAACACAGGTAACACTCTCTCACTCAAATGTGTTGTTCCCACTGCAGGAACTTTGTTAAGTCCGGGTCCATAAATTCACTCATTTCAACCTTTCCCCACCACGGCCCTCCGCTTTGCTCGGGAGGTGAGTGCACTTTGGGCAAAACACCACAGGGGGGATTTCGCCACCTTTTCCTACAGCTAGTGGCCGAAAAAAGGACTTCTGCCAGGTGTTCGTCTCAGGCACACAGGAGGCAAAGAGGTTTGATTTCCTTTTCCCTCCTGTAACCACTATTTACCCACAGCTTTTGGGAACCTCTCCGGGTACGTTCAGCCACCTCGTCACGGGAAGGGCATTTTCAGGATGACTGCTGACCAACTGGACCTTTTTTCTTTTTTTTTTTTTTTGCTTTTTTTAGGGCCGCAGCCACAGCATATGGAGGTTCCCAGGCTAGGGGTCTAATCGGAGCTGCAGTCCCCGGCCTTCGCCACAGCCACAGCCACAGCAATGCGGGATCCGAGTCGCCTCTGCGACCTACACCACAGCTCGCGGCAACGCTGGATCCTTAACCCACTGAGCGAGGCCAGGGATCAAACCCCCATCCTCATGATGCTAGTCATTACCACTGAGCCATGAAGGGAACTCCCAATTTAACTGTTTTAAAACACAAACTTCCCCGTTAGATTTCAAACAGAAAAGAGACAAAGCAACAAATGATGTGCCTTCGCCCTCTGGGCCACAGGCTTGTTCTAAAGGTGGTGGCCTCCCGTTTTCTGCCCCCCTGACAGTCACTGAAACATCAGCTCTGTCCAGATGTAACTACATCTGTGAATAAAAATATTAACAATTGTGAAGTCAGAGAATCCCAAGTTTTACTTACAGAACAGGGCACGCTTACTCCTAGAAGTTATAGAGTATGAACTAAGACACCATTTAAAATGGAGCTAAGGGACGAGGAGGGGAAAAGAAAACAGAAGTTTTAGGATCTACAACAATAGTGAGAAGAGCAAGCACACGCACCTGGAATCGCGGTCTCGGTGTTTGTCTTTGGATTTCTTTTTCTTCTTTGACTTCTTGTGCTTCTTCACCTTAGGTTCTTCCAAAGGGCCTTTCTGTACGCTCCTGCAGGCCTTCTTTTCCACGTGACTGTCAGGGTTTTCTATGCTATCGTATCTCCGTTTCCGTGACTTGACATTTTCATGTTCATGAAACCGGCTGGTGAGGTGACAATCACCGTCCTCGGCTCCAAGTGCAGCCTTCTCATGGGCGAACCTCTCAGGGTGCGGGTGCGGGTGCGGGTGCAGGGTGAGGGCGTGGGACGAGCCCACCCGGGGCCCAGGGACGTGGTGCCGCCCCTTGTCTTTGGCGGCCGGCTCGTAGCCCTTCCCGCCCCTGTAGTGGTCCTTGTAGGGCCGGCCGCAGTAGGGCCCGGCGCGCTCGTACTCGCGCTCCGCGTGGAAAGGTTTCCAGTCGCGCAGCTCCCGCGCCACGGGGCACGGGGCGTACCTGTCGTGGTGGTGCCTGCACTTGGCCCAGCTCGTCCGCTCGGGGTAGTACTTCTCCCGGCCCCTGGTGTGCTCGCTCTCAGCGTGGTGGTACCGGCCCCACTCCTGGTCGGGGCCGCCCCTGCTCCGAGAGTGGTGGTGGTCGTAACGGGCCAGGCCGAGCCGCTCGCCGCCATGCGCGGGGTGGTGCGCGGCCGGGGCACAGGGCCAGGGCCGCTTGCAGCGGTGCTGCTCCTCCGTCCTGCTCCTGCTGCCCCACGCGCGCTCGCCGCTGGACGACCGGTCTCTCCGGCTGCGATAATGGCCCCGGTCGACTTTTCTGAGGCTGCTGATTTTCTCGGGAACTGGAGAAGGAGCCTGGGCCTTCTGGTCGACCTTACTTTCATCTCCACGGCCACCGCTGCTCTGCTCGGGGCCCGTCTCCGGAAGGTGTTCTGCCTGCTCGTCTGCCTGCGGAGGGGGCGCCTCGCCTGCGGGCAGCCCTGTGCTTGCAGGCCCCTCGGCGGCCGCGCATCCCTCCCGGCTGTGAACCAAGAGCTCGGGCTCACGGGTGCCCTCGGACCGCGCCGAGGGACTGGGGCTCAACCTCCCCGCCGTTTCCGCGGCTGCCGAGTCCTGGGGCCGCTCTGTCGCCAGCCCTTCGGCGTCCTGGGAAGGTGTGCTCGGATCATTTGTCGAGCAACCAGGGTCACAGAGTGAAGCAGGCTGGTCGTCCTCGGCGGCATTCTTGGTGACGTTACAAAGGTCACTGCTGCTGGGCAAGGGCTCCTCGGGTTTTGCTGCAATGTTCTCAGAGACTTCTTTGGTAGATTTGATGCTGGGGTCCGAGGGCGGCAAAGCTTTGGACTTGCTGCTTAGACTCGCCGCGGTCTCCGGGTTCTCGGGGGACTCCGGAGTGGGGCTGCCGGGCCCCCGCTCTGCCGCAGGCTCCTCCGCGGGGCTCTCCTCCGCCCCCGGCGAACTGCAGCCCCTGCAAGAGAGAAAAACCAATCCTTCACCGCTTGGCTCAGTGGGTTTTTGTCAATGGTTTACAAACACTTCAGATCATTTACTAAATACTGTACAGCTTTACTATATCTAAACAATACTGGACTTATCATTTTTAAAAACTTCAAATTTTCTCATTAAATAAAAATACAAAAACCTCACATCAAGCCTATTCCATTTTCCAGCAATAATAACTCTATAGTTCTAAGCGCCTTCTGTTTTCAGATCTACTTCTCTCTGGGGGGTGGGGGGATGAAGGAAAAAAAGTAGCTTTACTGCCTTGCCAGGCAAAGTGGGACACAGCATGCTCATGGCTTCAAAAATTGTGTCCCCTCAGATATACGTCTTCTTAATAACTAAGTCTGAACCACCAAAGAGTCAAATAATGATAGGCCTCTTGCTTTTCCTCTGGATCCCTTTTCTATGAGTTTTCTCAGAACCTCGGAGGCAGAGGAGCCACCTCCAAACAGTCAGTAGCTCCTTGAATTATCTATTGACTGTGAAGGGGTCACTGAGGCTTTAGAAAAACTTTCTGGGAGTTCCTGCTGTGGCTCAGCAGGCTACAAACCTGACTAGTATCCATGAGACCAGTATCCATGAGGATACCAGTTCGATACCCGATCCTGCTCAGTGGGTTAAGGATCGGTGCTCCTGTTGCTATATGGCTGTGGGGTAGGCCGGCAGCTCTAATCGACCCCTAACCAGGGAACTTCCATATGCTGCAGGTATGGCTGTAAAAAGCAAAAAAAGGAAAAATTTTTGTAGTAAAAGAATTCTGCTTGGAGTTCCCGCTGTGACGCAGTGGTTAACGAATCTGACTAGGAATCACGAAGTTGCGGGTTCAATCCCTGGCCTGGCTCAGTGGGTTAAAGATCCAGCATTGCTATAAACTGTGGTGTAGGTCGCAGATGCGGCTCGGATCTCGTGTTGCTGTGGCTGTGGCGAAGGCCAGCAGCTACAGCTCTGATTAGACCCATAGCCTGGGAACCTCCATATGCCGTGGGTGTGGCCCTAAAAAGCAAAAAAAAAAAAAAAATTGTTTATTTTTTGGCCATGCCTATGGCATGTGGAAGTTCCTGGGCCAGGGACTGAACCTGAGCCATCGCAGTGACCCAAGCCATCGCAGTGACAATGCCAGATCCTTAACCCACTGCACCACAAAACTCCCAACTCTGCCTGAGGTTAATGCAAGCTGCCAGAAAACAAGAACAACCCTAGGCAGCCCCCCTTTTCAGCAGGAAAGTATCTGGGAGAGAGAAGACGTGTGAAGTCAGCACAGACAAGCTGCCCAGAGCGTGGCAGCACGTGAAGTTGGGCACTGGCGCAGCTGGGGTCTGTGTGTTCACACAATCATCTACAGAGCAGCTAAGCGGGACCAGGAGGGACACCAGACCACCATGCAAGCTACAGGTGCTCCAGCTGGCCCATCTTTAGGTGCGTGGGGATCCCACGCCCTCTGCCTCAGGACTCACTCTGCTCTGCTCTCCGAAGCGAGCATTCCTAACAGCAACTCTCGGTCAGGGCGTGCCCACCCGCAGCGGCCCTTCTGAGATGCGGGGTGCATTCTGGGTTGCCCCCATGATGGGGGAGCCCCACTAGCACTAGTGCGGGGGGCAAGGCGGCAGTCCCACGTAACAAGTGTCCCTCATTCCATTTCCCGATGCTCACGTGGGTGAGAGCCCCAGTTCTACTGAGGGCTGTTTCATGGACACAGCTACAGCATCATCTGAAGACGGCCACAACTTTGCCAAAAGCTGCCCGCCAGCAGCACTAACTGCGCAGCTGTGCAGGCACTGAGTTGCTGCCCACGGTGGCCCATGCACACTGGCCGCATCCTGCAGCAGCGCAGTCCCGAGGCTGCTGACGTGGTGATGGGCCCCTGCCTTAGAAGCCCTTCCTTATGCTCTCATCCTAGTATGCTGAGGTCAGTATAATGACTGCTTTTTAAGTGTGGTGTTGGATTGTCTTAACTACGAATGTTATTTCAGATTTTTTTTTTTTTTTTTTTTTTTTTTTTTTTTTTTTTTTTTTTTTTTTTTTTTTTTTTTTTTTGCTTTTTAGGGCCACACTCGTGGCATGCAGAGATTCCCGGCTAGGGGTCAAATCAGAGCTACAACTGCCAGCCTACACCACAGCCACAGCAACTCCAGATCCGAGCCATGTCTGCAACCTACACCACAGCTCACAGCAACGCTGGATCCTTGACCCACTGTTCGAAGCCAGGGATTGAACCCGTGACCTCATGGTTCCTAGTCAGATTCGTTTCTGCTGCACCACGAGGGGGACTGCCTAATTTCGCATTCTTGAGGGAGCACCACAAAGTCTTTCCTCCCGGTTGGCAGTGAGAAGCCCTGCCCTGTCGCTGTCACACGGCTCCAGGTGTTTGTCATTAGGAAGACTGAGTCAAGTTCAGATGTGTGCTAAGAACAACCCCACAGACGAACTCTGTGAGGGAAGAAAACGTGAGCTGGAGGAAGGCAGGCTTCCATGGACTGACAGTCCCTGATAAACTTTTCTTTACTTTCCTAAAAGGAAAATCAGCAAATTTGGCAGATCATCATTCCAATCATTCCAGGATCCAAAAGCTTCATGACTAGACTTCCACTGAGTAGTTCCAGTCGTGGCCCAGGGGCCAATGAACCCGACTAGTAACCATGAGGACGCAGGTTCAATCCCGGTCTCGCTCAGTGGGTTAAGGATCCGGCGTTGCCGTGAGCTGTGGTGTAGGTCTCAGACATGGCTCGGATCTGGGGTTGCTGTGGCTGCGGTGCAGGCCGGCAGCTACAGCTCTGATTCAACCCCCTGGAATCGAACCTCTATATGCCACGGGTGCGGCCCTAAAAGGACAAAAAAAGAAAAGACCTCCCCTGAGCTGACACAGGGACGCATCCATGGTCACCACGACCTCCGAGCCCGCCGTTCCATTCCCTCCGGAGGCTATCTTACCTCGTCGCATCCGTGGAACCCTGCACTCTGGTGCTGAGTTTGAAGGTCTCTAAGACTTTGTCTTCCGGGAGAGGTGGCAGAGGAGCAGGCATCAGCTACAATAAAAAACAGACGCTCAGCTCCAGGGGCCTTCGGACACCCAGCTGCAGCGAAGCCGCGCCTGCCCGCCCGCGCCCAGCCCGCACTCACCTTCGGGGGGAGACCGTTCGCCTTGGAGAAGGGGTTTTCTGCGTGCAGAGCAGGCTGGGCTTGGCAGGCCGCCCCGTCCAAAGGCAGGCCGTTCTCTTTCGGGTGACTATCCGTACTAGTAGCACCATTTAGGGCCACGGGCTCGCGGAGCTCATGCTGAGGGGCCTCACCGTCAGCGGCATCCGGAGCGGGAGGGCGCGAGCTCTCAGCCGGGCCGAGGCCGTTCTCCCTGCCCAGGCCCTTGGCCTCCTCGTCAGACTCTTCCGAGGACTCGGCACCGTAGGGGACCAGCACGCTGGAGCTCAGCTTGGACTTGCCGTTCACCACGGGCTGGGGGCAGGACTCGCTCGGGGGGGGCTGCTTTGTTACCTTACTGGGCGCCGACGGCGGGGCCACGCTCGAGGTAGACTGTATTGCAGAAGAAGCGGTAATGGTAGAAGAGGGGGCAGGCTTGTGAGGGTTCTCCAAAGAATTGCTGTGGAGGTGAGGCTGAGACTGACCTTGGCGAACAGGTAACTTGTTGTGAATACTGATCGTGATTTTCTGTTTCTTGGGATGTTCTGGAATAACTGAGGACCTGTTAACTGACCAGTTCTGAACTGAGGCTGAAGCGGTAACAGGCCCAGCCCTGTTAACGGTGGAATTCCCATTGGGGCCTGACATGGAGCTGCTGGGCGTTTCTTTCAACGGTCCCGTCCCATTTAGGTGAGGGGGGTTCTGGAAATAAGGAGACCACAGTCAGGGGACAGCTCCTGAAACAGTCTCAGACTCAGAGGCATAAGGCTGTGGGCCTCTCCCAGTTTGGTGACCTTTTTCTTTTTAGGAACAAGTTTCACGCATCCAGAAATACCCCTCCTCCTCTTGCAGGCCTGTCTACCGCAAAACTGTCACAGGTCACGGTTTCTGGTAATTAATTTATGATAAAAAGGGATAACTATTTTTGTCAGAAAACCGACTTCACACCAGATCCTTTCTGCTCCAATTTGACAGAAATGAGCAGGCCCTGTGGGTATGGAGTCACGCAGGTTCTCCGTGGATGGTCTCCTGGGAGCCCACCGCTGGCCAGGCAGAAGGCAGTGCCAGCCAGCATTCCCGCTGGGAACTCCCACAGGCCAAGGGAGCAAGGGAGCGGGTCACGTGGGCGGACACACTCGCTAAGCCATCCCTGCCCCTGTGATCTCCGACTCCTACTCACAGTTATTTTGCTCCAGATTTCAGCTTTTGCTGCTACAACCCAAAGGCTGCAAACTGGTGGTTGTGGGTGAAATCTGACTCATGGATGAATTCTGTTTGGCCTTCAAAATGTTGTTTTATGACCCCCCCCCTTTTTTTCTTTTTCTTTTACTGCTGCACCCATGGCATAGGCAAGTTCCCTGGCTAGGGGTCAAATCAGAGCTGTGGCCGCCGGCCTACAAAATAGCCACAGCCATGCCAGATCCAAGCTGCATCTGCAACCTACACCACAGCTCACGGCAACACTGGATCCTTCACCCACTGAGCGAGGCCAGGGATTGAACCTACATCCTCATGGATACTAGTCGGATTCATTTCCATTGCACAAGGGAACTCCCCAACATGTTTTCTTAAATAACTGAATCACCTTCTATCTTAACACTGGAAGGCTTCATAGTTTTTAAAAAACCTCTTGAAAAATCAATAGCAGTCACCCCTCCACAGAGCACGTGTGCTCTCCAGTTGGCCAGTATCCCGATGTCACAGTTAAGCAAAGCTCAGTTCAGGAGCCTGTGGCTCGTCCGGCTCCCTGAAGCACTGGATTTGTGACTGCGGCTACGATCCAAAGGCTGCCCAAGGTCCATGAAAGAGGGTATATAACCAGACAAACCGTTTGCTAATTCAAAGCAAATTCAAACTATAAGGCTGTTACGACTCTATAGCAGAGACGATAGGAATTATTCCAAAATGCACACGGATATTCCAGCACATCCAACACGTCTGCAATCTCAACACCTAAGTGCAGCCAAAGCGAGGCCTCCACGAAGGCCTTGGAGCTTCACGTGAAGCAGGCACACCACCCATTCTCCGAGCAGCTAGCGGGGAGTGTGAACAGATCCAGTCGGACAGCAGACAGAAATGCCACAGAAAGGGCTAAACGGACACAACCAAAGTGTTCCCGCTGCAAAAGCGTCGCTTTCCTTAACCCTGCATCACTCAGGAACCCCCAGTATTTAATCCATTAAGTGAATGAGATCCACAGTGGGAGCTGAAAGTCTCTGAGGTTTGACAAACTTTCTTCTTGATCGTTACGTTCACACACTGGGATTTTCTGTATTTCTGAATAGCTTATAATAAATGGCTTGAATAAACTTTTTTGACAAGCAATTCAGCTGTAAATCTGGACACGGCAGTTACTTCAATGTCAGCCAGAGGGCTGAAGAGACAAACACAAAGATGAGAGTCTACCTCTGGAGCGTTACCTTTATCATGTGCGGAGGAAGCTGTGGTCCGATAAACCCTGAGGCGGCCTGCTTGCTGCTGACTACCCGCTGACTGATGACTGGCCGGGGAGAGGACTGGCCGGGGCTGTGGGCGGAGTGAGTAAGTTCGCCTCCATTCTTCACATCGTGGGACCTAGGAGGGAGAGGACACTGCTTAGGGTGGCCAGGGACAGCTCCCCAGAGAGACTGAGTACGCCCCTGCCCAGGTAGCAAGCACACTGAGACCTCAGGATGTGCAGACCACAGGCAGGGTCCCCATGAGGTCAAGGCTGGCGTCAGGTGCTCAGATCTGGAGACGACAGGATAAACGGGCAAATGGTATCTTTTTTTTTTCATTTTTTAAAGTTTTATTGTAGTTAATTTATAATGTGATTAATATCTGCTGAACAAGGCAATTCAGGTAAACGCCTTTTTTTACACCACAGCCACAGCAACGCAGGATCCGAGCTGCATCTGCGACCTACACCACAGCTCATGGCAATGCTGGATCCTTAACCCACTGCGCGAGGCCAGGGATCAAACCTGTAACCTCATGATTCCTAGACAGATTCGTTTCCGCTGAGCTGTAACAGGAACTCCCACCTATTTCTAGAAACCTTTTTTTTTTCTTTTTTCAGGGCCGCACCTACAGCATATGGAGATTCCTAGGCTAGGGGTCTAATTGTAGCTACAGCCACCAGCCTATGCCACAGCCACAGCCAACAGCAATGAGGGATTCGAGCCAAGTCTGTGACCTACACCACAGTTCACGGCAACACTGAATCCTTAACTCACTGAGCAGGGTCAGGGCCTGAATCTGTGTCCTCATGGATACTAGTCGGGTTTGTTACCACTAAGCCACAACAGGAACTTCCAATTTAACTTTTTAAAGAGCAAACCTCCCAATTAGATTTCAAACAGAAACGGAGACCAGAAAAGAAACAAAGGCAAAGGCAACAAGCCTTGTCTCAGCCCTCTGCAGGTCCCGCACCCTCACAGATACCATTCAGGCTCAAAACCCGCTGGGCCACAACGGGAACTCCTGAACCTTTGAAGGTTAGCACAGACTATTGAGTAGAGTTCCCTGTGCTGCACAGCAGGTCCCCATTCCATAGATGACAGTGAGCACAGGGCAAGCGGTATTTTTACCTGTGTATTCTGAGGATGTGACTACCTGAAAGCTATTTTTCTTCTCTGTTTATGTTTTTCTAATTATAAATACATATCGTTATAGAAAAATCTATAATATGTTAAGAAGTTATTAACAAACAGAAACACCGAGCCGAGCCTCACCCCTTCGTGGCATCTACTGTTCAGGATTAGTGGGTTATCCACCAGGCTTTAGCCCATACTGATTTCTTCAGCATCAACGGGGAACATTTCAAACCGCTTTTCCTCCATATATCAAGCACCTTCTTACAGTGTTTTTTTTTTTTTTTTGTCTTTTTGCCTTATCTGGGGCCGCACCCGCGGCATATGGAGGTTCCCAGGCTAGGGGTCTAACAGGAGCTGTAGCTGCCGGCCTGCGCCACAGCCACAGCAACGCGGGATCTGAGCCGCATCTGCAACCTACACCACAGCTCATGACAACGCCGGATCCTTAACCCGCTGAGCAAGGCCAGGGATCGAACCCGCAACCTCATGGTTCCTAGTCGGATTCGTTAACCACTGAGCCACGAAGGGAACTCCCTTCTTATAGCGTTTTTAAAAAGCTTTTAGTAAAAATCTTTTTTGTTTTTTTGCCTTTTTTTTTCCCTTAGGGCTACACCCAAAGCATATGCAAGTCCCCGGGCTAGGGGTTGAACAGGACCTACAGCTGCCAGCCTATGCCACAGCCACAGCAACGCCGGATCTGAGCCAAGTCTGTGGCCTACACGACAGCTCACGGCAACGCCGGATCCTTAATGCACTGAGTGAGGCCAGGGATCAACCATGTCCTCATGGATACTAGTTGGGGTCGTTAACGCTGAGCCACAAGGGGAACTCCTAAAAATCACTTGTAATAGCTGCATTGCATTTCAACACAGATATGCTCCAATTTATATGCTCTTCTACTGTTTTTTTTTTTTTTTTTTTTGTCTTTTTGCCTTATCTAGGGCCATACCCGTGGCATATGGAGGTTCCCAGGCTAGGGGTCTAATCGGAGCTGTAGCTGCTGGCCTTTGCCACAGCCACAGCAACGCGGGATCTGAGCAGTGTCTGCAACCAACACCACAGCTCACGGCAACGCCGGATCCTTAACCCACTGAGCGAGGCCAGGGATCGAACCTGCGACCTCATGGTTCCTAGTCGGATTCGTTAACCACTGCGCCATGACGGGAACTCCCTGTGCTCTTCTACTGTTGTTGGAAATTTCAGGATGTTCTAATTTCCAGCTACGCAAACAAATACCCTGGAGCGCAATATTCCATTTCTGGAAATGGACTTAGCGAGTCAAGCTGCAGCAACAGCAGAGTTGCTGGTACTGGCCCAAGCCTGGTTCGGGAAGGTGACTGGCTGCCTGTGCTCAACGGCCGAGAGGTGACTGCACCCAACTACTCAAGAGTCCCCTTCCCAAAGCCTCTACTCACGGCCCCTGGCCCGCCTGGTCTGCCACCAGCAGCAGAAGGCTGCCCTCTCGCTACCGCATTCTGCACGTTTCTTTGTTCATCTGCCAAAGAGCTGGGGAGCTAAATTAAACTCGTGGTCTACACTCAAAAAGTATCTTCCTTACCCTCCCTGTATCATTAAGGTGCTTGTTTATAAACAAACGACACTGAATTTAAATATGTTGAAGAGATGAAGAGAAATGACATAACAGAAAAAGTGAAAACTGGCTTTCCTGACAATACCTGATATAAAAGAGAACATAAGCTTGTTGACTGAGTACCGATCTGATGTCACTGGTAGATACAATGGAGTCATTCATTTGGTACCAGAGGCCATTGCTAGCCTGCAAGAGAGCCAATAAAAGAGACATCAGATACAATCAGGTGAACAGCAAACACCAATCCAGCAATCCAGAGAAACGTAAGCAAAAGGACTTCTGGAGTTCCCTGAGAGCCTAGCGGTTCAGGCTTCAGTACTGTCCCTGCTGCATCTCGGGTCTGATGCCTGGCCCAGAAACTTCCACATGCCACAAGCACAGCCAAAAAAGAAAAGAAAAATAAGCTTTCACAAGGCTTTTTGTTTTGCGCCTTTTTTTTTTTCACAGCATGTAGAAGTTCCCAGACCAGGGTCAAACCGGCAGCATAGTAGTGACCGGAGCCACAGCAGTGAGGCCAGGTCCTTAATCTGCTGAGCCACACGGGAACTCTGAGGGCTTTCGCTTTTTTTTTTTTTTTTTTTGGTCTTTTTGCCTTTATGTAGAGCCGCACCTGCGGCATATGGAGGTTCCCAGGCTAGGGGTCTAACAGAAGCTGTAGCTGCTGGCCTTCGCCACAGCCACAGCAATGCGGGATCCGAGCCGCGTCTGCAACCTACACCACAGCTCACGGCAACACCGGATCCTTAACCCACTGAGCAAGGCCAGGGATCGAACCCGCAACCTCACGGTTCCTAGTCGGATTTGTTAACCACTGAGCCGCGACGGGAACTCCAGGGCTTTCACATTTTAACTGTGAGAGCCCCACCTTTCCTCGCTAAAACGCCAGTGCTATCTTACTTTACTTATCATAACAACAGTTATTAGCAAAATCCACATGGCTTACTTTTATGTAGCAGAAGTAATGGCCAGCATGGCAATTAAAACCAGTGTGCACCAGTACTGCATACAAGACATAAACAATCGGTTCTCCGTTTGGCTGAGACATGTATGGTCGGATATCGAGATACTCAGGATATTTCACATCCTACACAGGAATTGAAAGAGGAAAAAGGAATATCATTTCTGAAGGCAGATCGTCCTACACAGGAAGGTGCAAGGCAGGGGACCCACAGGGCCCCGTACCCCACGATGTTCCAGCAGAAACCTAACACGCGGAACCTCACTGTCAAAGACAAAATAAACCCAGAGCATGCCCGAATCGAAGTGTCTTCTTAATGCAATCCCACTGATTTCTTTATCTCCTTTAAGCAAGGATCCACATTAAGCGAATTCTCCAAATTCATCAGAGGAGACAGTAACAATCATAACTCTGGACTTGAGTCACTTATTTTAACAATTCAGGAAGGACTGTTTCTTTTGCAT
Source organism: Catagonus wagneri (assembly GCA_004024745.2). Taxonomy (NCBI): domain Eukaryota; kingdom Metazoa; phylum Chordata; class Mammalia; order Artiodactyla; family Tayassuidae; genus Catagonus; species Catagonus wagneri. The sequence continues at coordinate 2,989,161 of PVHT021183577.1, forward strand.
GCTACGAACTTCTGACTATTCAATCTTCAGAGAGTAGGAAGATAATGGGAAAATTCAGTATGCTACCAATCAGAAAACAAATGAGCAAGAAAACAAACTTTAATGAAAAGAATGGCAAGATCCAGCAGGAAAACCCTCTTAGGATTTGAAATGACACGAGCCCTCCCTGCATCCACTCATCGCCTTCACTGACCATGAAGCCCACATGCAGCCAACCTTCACCAATTTTATCTTCAGAAAGTCTAACCAGCTAAAGGATATAGAAAAAAAACACATACACTCATAAAAATGCACAAATCAAACTACTAGCTCAGTTCTCTGACACTTTCTTCCATGACCAAGTGCTGGAAGAACTTAGAAAAACCAGGTAATAAAACTGTTCAATTGAGCTGCTGACACTTCAGCCTTGAAGGGCTTGACATAAACAGTTACTAATAATGTTATCTACTTACCTTAGCAATTTTTCCACCAGTAAAATTTGCGAAACGTTTCAGAGAAAGTGTAAGCACATTAGAGGATCTATGTATAGTGAACCTCTTCGAAGCTGGAACCATCTTTTTACATCTTGGAAAAAAATAAACAGAAGATTAAAACAATTTTTTATTGGATTTTTTTAGTCTTTCCCATGTTATTTCTCTGAAACATTCCAAATCAAGTTTCCAAACGAAGGGTACCAGATGAGAAACACCGCTCCTTTTAACTGACAGTGAAAATGCTAAAAATTATAATACAGGGGAAATCGCTTAGTAAGCATGAAAGAAAAAAGGACAGTTCTGAAATGCCATGTGCAATACATACAGGTAATCGATGACTTAAGTTGGGTTAACCTAAGTTTCTCTCAATTCAAAACAAAGTGAAAAACCAGCTGGTACAATTCCATGAAAGCAGAGCCCAGATACAAAAGGAAGAAAGTGAAGACCAGAAGTGTCCGTGGAGTTAAACAAAGGGGATGTGCCTACAGGTTCCGAGAGGAAGGGGGCCTCCTTAGCCACAAAATGAACCCAGGCAGGCCTCGCGGAACTGGGCCTCACAGGCACCGCACTTTTCAGGAACTGAAGGTCTGCGGCAGTCCTGCACGGAACCAGCCCATCGGCGCCGTTGTTCCAGCAGCATTTGCTCACTATGTGTCTCTGCATCACATTTTGGGAATTCTCACAGTATCTCAAGCCTTTTTACTGTTACTATATTTGTTATGATGATCTGTGATCAGTGGTCTCTGATGTTACTACTGTTACTTCGGCATTACTTACTTATTTAGGGCCCCTCCTGCAGCACATGGGAGTTCCCAGGCTAGGGGTCGAATAGGAGCTACAGCTGCCGGCCTGCGCCACAGCCACAGCCACGCCAAATCCAAGAAGTGCCTGGACCTACACCACAGCTCATGGCAACGCCGGATCCTTAACCCACTGAGGAGGCCAAGATTGAACCCGCGTCCTCATGGATACTAGTCGGCTTTGTTACCACTGAGCCATGACGGGAACTATTTTGGCAATTTTTTAACAATAAGTTTTTTTATTTTTATTATTACTATACATATATTTCTTGGCTGCACTCACCCATATGGAAGTTCCTGGGCCACAGATCAAATCCGAGCCACAGCTGCAACCTACACTACAGCTGAGACAATGCCAGAACCTTAACCCACGGCAGTGGGCCAGTAAATATTTTTAAATTAAGGTTTGTACATTCTTTTTTTAGACACGATGTGTCTGCAGTGCATACAGAACTTTTTCTGGGCTAGGAAACGAAAAATCCACTTGACTTGCTTTATGGCAAGGTTCGCTTCATTGTGGTGTTCGGGAACCAAACCCTTGATCTCCCCAGTGTTTATCTGTACCCATAACAACGATTATCTACATTTCCTAACTTTAAAATGACAATCTGGAGTTCCTGTCATGGTTCAGCGTAAACGAATCTGACTAGCATCCATGAGGACGCAGGTTCAATCTCTGGCCTCACTCAGTGGGGGTTAAGGATCTGGTGTTGCCACGAGCTGTGGTGTGGGTCACAGACACGGCTGGAATCCAGTGTGGCTGTATGGCTGTGGCTGTGGGGTAGGCCAGCAGCCACAGCTCTGATTCGACCCCTACCCTGGGAACCTCCATATGCCACGTGTGTGGCCCTAAAAAGCAAAAAAAAGAAAAAAAAACCTTAAAACATATGAAGCAAGGCTTTTTAAAAACAGGCTCTCTTGGAGTTCCCGTCGTGGTGCATTGGAAACGAATCCGACTAGAAACCATGAGGTTGCGGGTTCGATCCCTGGCATCGCTCAGTGGGTTAACGATCCGGTGTTGTCGTGAGCTGTGGTGTAGGTTGCAGACATGGCTCGGATCTGGCGCAGGCCGGCAGCAACAGCTCCAATTGGATCCCTAGCCTGAGCTGCACCATATGCTGTAGGTGCAGCCCCCCAAAAAACAACAAAAAGCCAAAAAAAAAAAGGGCACTCTTGGGAGTTCCTGTTGTGGTACATTGGAAATGAATCAGACTAGGAACCAGGTTGTGGGTTCGATCCCTGGCCTTGCTCAGTGGGTTAAGGATCTGGCGTTGGCTGTGGCTGTAGTGTATGTAGGCTGGCAGCTGTAGCTCTGATTTGACCCATAGCCTGGGAACCTCCATATGCCGCAAGTGCGGCCCTAAAAGCAAAACAAAAAAAATAAATAAAGTCAAGGTTTCTAGCAGAAACTACCCAAAATCCTGGGAAACAACCATAAGAAAGATCCTTAACCGCTCTCGGAGAAAGTGACTTTCCACCCACCCCAACCCGTCTTACTTTGCCCCCGGCCGTACCTCACAGGCTACAGCCCTAACCCGGGCCAGTGGATGTCTCCCCTCGCCCTCCCACCAGCCGCCTCCGGTCCCCTGCAGGCACAAGGGCGCACACCTCTAACCAGGGCAAACATTTAGACGCTATGTGCCCTGGCCCTTAAGGAACAGAGACCCAGTGTCTCCACAAACTGGAAGCTAAAGGGACTCGGTGGGCTGGTCACACATGGAACTCTCTTCAACCAAGCGTCCCACTACGCCCCCCGCAGCAGCCCCGGCACCACCTCCGTACTTGCTGCACTTATAGGAGTTTTCTCCATCAAGCTGCTCTGGCTTCACGAACTGCTCCAACGCCTTGGTGACACTCTGAGCAGCCTGGGAAAGAAGAGCACCAGCATCACGTTACTCACTGTCAGTGGTTCGGGGAAAAAACAAGGCGACTGGAACGTATAAAAGCAAATGTCAATTTTTATGGAAAAAGAAAATTTGCTTTTATTACGATGTTCAGTGTTATACATGCACACACCAAATTATTTCCCCTCCCATTAGAAAAAGGAGCAAGGGAACCCTCCTACACTGTCGATGGGAATGTAAAACACTATGGAAAACAGATTAACTACCATAGGATCCAGCAATCCCACTCCTGGGCATATATCCAGAAAAAACTACAATTCAAAAAGATCCACGCACCTGTATGTTCATAGCAGCACTATTTCCAACAGCCAAGATATGGAAACAAATGTCCATCGACAGATGAACAGGTTATGAAGGTGTGGTACGTATACAAAGTGGAATACTGCTCAGCCATAAAAAAGAACGAAACAATGCCATTTGCAGCAACATGGATGCTACTAGAAACTCTCATTCTAGGTGAAGTAAGTCAGAAAGAAGAAAGACAGGAATTCCCAACATGGCTCAGCAGTTAACGAACCTGACTAGGATCCATGAGGATGTGGGTTTGAACTCTGGCCTCGCTCAGTGGGTTAAGGATCCAGCGTTGCTGTGAGCTGTGGTGTAGGTTGCAGATGAGGCTCGGATCTGGCATTGCTGTGGCTGTGACACAGGCCAGCAGCTGTAGCTCAGATTCCTTAACCCACTGAACAAGGCCAGGGATCAAACCTGAATACTAGGCAGGTTTGTTACCACTGAGCCATGACGGGAACTCCAAAAAGGAACAGATTAAAGTCAACATAAATATGGGGAGAGGTTGCTTGCTGCAGCATTATTTAAATAGCATAAAACTGGAAACGAACCAAGTATCTACTAGCAAGGATCTACATACACAGAAGGGCCAAGCAAAATGAAACGAGCATAGCAAGTGGCGAAGCAGACTAAAGGTGTAATCCCATTCCATAAATGGTAAATAAATGCTCTGGAACAGTTCATATCAAACTGTTATCAAGAGTTCATTCTGAGGGGGCTAGGCCTTGCATATCTCTGCACTGTTTCTCACTTTTCTCATTAGCATGTATTACACTTGAACTCAGAAAAAAGAAAAGCTTAGGAACAACAAAAAAAAAAATAGAAGTTTAGAAAATGCAAGAAGCAAACAGTTGCTAAAGAATAACCATCTAAATTTGGTTAACATAGGGAGTTCCTGTTGTGGTACAGCTGAAATGAATCCGACTAGGAACCAGGAGGTTCCAGGTTCGATCCCTGGCCTCGCTCAGTGGGTTAAGGATCCGGTGTTGCCGTGAGCTGTGGTGAAGGTTGCAGAGGCGGCTTGGATCCCGTGTCGCCGTAGCTGTGGCGTAGGCCGGTGGATACAACTCCAATCAACCCCTAGCCTGGGAACCTCCATATGCCATGGGTGCGGCCCTAAAGAGACAAAAAAAAGAAAAAAAACATTAAAAAATTAGGAGTTCCTGTCGTGGCGCAGGTTTAACGAATCCAACTAGGAACCATGAGGTTCCAGGTTCGATCCCTGGCCTTGCTCAGTGGGTTAATGATCCAGCGTTGACATGAGCTGTAGTGTAGGTTGCAGACATGGCTCGGATCCTGCGCTGCTGTGGCTCTGGCATAAGGCGGCTACAGCTCTGATTAGACCCCTAGCCTGGGAACCTCCACATGTTGCGGGTGCAGCCCTAAAAACGCCAAAAAAAAAATAATAATAATTAAAAAATTACATTTGGCTAATATAGGCATCAGAATCTGGTTTTAAGTGAAAAGTCAAAGGCTAATAAAATTATTAAATGTTTTAAGTTTTTATGATGATTAGTACAAAGCTTAAATAATGTCCTCAAGTCTTAGCATATTAAGTTTTTCTATTCATATGCTCTAACAATTTTAGTCTAAATTAGAAGTGAGATATAAATACATAAAGTATGACTGATTTTTATTTTGGCCGCACCTACAGCATGTGAAGTTCCAAGGATCCAACCTGTGCCACGGCCGCAAAATGAGCCACAGCACTGACAACACCGGATCCTTAACCTGCTAAGCCACCAAGGAACGTCGGATTTTTTTTTTCTTTACCTTAACCAACATCCACAAACATTATTAAACTTACCTTAATTTCCAATGTTATATCGAGATATGGATCAAAAGTATCTGAAACACCTTTGCAATTTAAACATTTGACTGAAACAGAAATAAAATGCAAAGTATAAGCAAAATTTTGCAAAGGATAATTATGGTATAGTACCAACTACTGAAATGACAGAACACAGCAAAGTACTATTACATGATAAAATATTAACACAATGTACTTTTTTCTTCTAACAGATTGGGAAAAAAATGTTAACAGTACACAGTGAGGGTCACTAACTTGGCCCACACACACTGCCGGCTGGAGTGTAAACTGGTACTGCCTCTTGGAAGAACAAGAGAGAACCTTTTTTTTTTTTTTTAGGGCTGCATCCATGGCATATGGAAGTTCCCAGGCTAGGGGTCAAATTGGAGCTGCAACTGCCAGCCTACGGCACAGTCACGGTAATGCCAGATCTGACCCCTGTCAATGACCTACAGGCTGACACAACGCTGGATCCTTAACCTACTGAGTGGGGGCTAGGGATCAAACCTGCATCCTCATGGATACATAGGTTGGTTACTGCTGAGTCACAAAGGGAACTCAGAATCAAAATTTAAAACACACACCCTTTGATAGAGAAATTGTAACAATTTACCCTATATGGAGACACTTCTACATGGACATAAAGGCATGCATATCCACGGGCGTTCAATGAAGCACTCATGGTAATAACAACAACAATTAGAAACAACCTAAATATCCACGGATAGGGAACTGAAATAAACGGAATACTATGCAACTGTGAAAAAGAATGTTCGTTAGCCCTGTGTGTACTGAAATGTCACAAGGTCTCCAATGTGAAAAGAAAAATCAAAGGAGCATACCTAATATGCTCCCAGTCTGTTCATGCCTAGGAAACTACTGGAAAGAGAAACCACACACTGGGACAGGGGCTGCCTTTAAGGATAGGGGATGGGAGTCTGGGAGGAAGGGAGATACGTTTCCATTATTAAACCCTTTCTACTGCTTGTGTTTCTTAAATAACATGCTGCATTGTATCAACTTTTAAACACAAGCTTACCTCTAGATCTTAGGTATCCTCCAAATATCTGACAGACGAGTGTGGTGGCTTGGGTGTGTCTGTCTAATCTGAAAAATCAAACAGTAAAATAAGCTGAGAGTTCCAACAAAGATTACAAATGCCATGGCCAGATTTTAAAGCAGGTATATCTATTAAAGGACCAGAACTCAAACAGGAGAGCCCCAAAGTACGTGTGGTAGCCAGAGAGCAGCCTTGCCTGGCCACATACAGCGAGGGTCTGGGGTGAGACAGGAAAAGAGGTACTAAGAACGACTTTGCAATCGAGGCATGAACGTGGTCCTGGAGCAAGCAACAAGAGGGAACTGCCCTAGGCAGGACTGTCACACAGAGCACGAGGACCCTGAAGAAGGCAGGGACCAGGGCACGCTCCATTCTGCAGCCCACCAGCCAGACGAGGACAGCCTGGCCGAGGCCGTGCTGGCAGCAGCGGGAATGGAAGCGCTATCTGGGCAACAGCAAGTGGGTTACAATTTGTTATCTAATTGTTTCTCCAATCTTCCTCTTGAGCCCAAACTTAGACTTTAAAGGAGAAACTGCAGAAACTGCTAAGTGACCAGAGTGAGAAAGACACAGGGAACAAATACAGATTTTGAAGGCTAGAGATGAACTGAGAAGATGTAGGCACAACAAGAAGTGGTTGGTTTTGATCTGCAGAGGGATGCAGAAATTAAAATAATGGCAAGACCGACATTCATTTCCTGACATTTATAATTAAATCTAAATTATTAGAGTAAGCACACCTTCTAAAATTTCAACTGTCTGAAAATAATGCAAATCACTTGCGGACAAGGCAGTGCAAAGTCAAAGGTGAAGCAGACAGAGAGCTCTGCACACCCACTGAAAACAGGCTGAGCTGAGTTCTGGTGAGCCGGCCTGACGTTGTGCTGTACTTACTTATTGCTGCCATTCAAGCATGCTTTTTGCATAGCATCAACCGTGTACTGAAGGAATTCATGGGCATCTTCTTGGTTTCCAAAGCGGAAGTGCCTAGCTATACCTATAAAGTTTGAGTAAAGACAAAACTGTATCATCACATATGATATGGCTGGGCTGTTCCCCCTGCCCCAAGTTTTATCTTATGACAATATGTTAGTTTAAAAACCCCTGATAATTATTTATGAGGAAACAGCATTAACAAGCTCCCCTGGGAAGAGCTAGGACCAGGCCCTTTAGACCATTAAAAGCTCACGTGGACTAGGCGTTCCTGAGAGCCCAGAGACTCTGTATCTTCAGCAATAAAATTATACTTGAATAAATTCCACCTTGGCTGTACTGCCTCAAAAACTAGTCCCAAATATTGTGTTAGTGCCCACATCTTAAATTGGGTGCTGAGCCCTCCCAGAGAATCCATGTAAAACATAAATGTGTGAACTTATCTAAATTCTCTGCCCAGAACCTACAGAATATAGTATAGTCTCGACTGCACGGTGACATTTCAGTCCCATTTCTGACACAAAATTACATAATGAAAAACACAAAAGTATAAACAATATATACAGAATCTGATGCATATGCATATATATAAATATATGTTAACTTGAATCATATGAAATTCCCAATATTCCACCAGTTCTGACCTACAAAAATGACAATGTCATTACTCAACCATATATATTTGGAGTTGGTGCATGTACATATACTCACAACGACATTCTCTTTTTTTTTTTTTTTAATTGCCAAGCCTGCAACATATGGAAGTTCCTGGGCTAGGGGTCAAATCAGAGCTGCAGCTGCCAACCTATGCTAACAGCCACAGCAATGCTGCATCTGTGACCTACGCCCTAGCTTGTGGCAACACTGGATCCTTAACTCAATGAGCTCGGGCAAGAATCCAACCTGTATCCTCAGAGATACTATGTCAGGTTCTTGACTCGTTGAGCCACAACAGTACCTCCATTTTTCTTTTTTTGGGGGGCGGAGAGGGGCTGCACCCATGGGATATGGAAGTTCCTGGGCCACAAACCCCTGTCACAGTGACCCAAGCCACTGCAGTGATGATGTTGGATCCTTAACCCATAAGAAAATTCCAACAGGGAGTTCCTGTTGTGGCTCGGTGGTAACGAACCCAAACAGGATCCATGAGGATGCGGGTTCAATCCCGGGCCTCGCTCAGTGGGCTAAAAATCTGGTGTTGCCATGAGCTGTGGTGTAGGTCATAAGACGTATGTCGGATCCTGCATTGCTGTGGCTGTGTTGCAGGCCAGCAGCTGTAGCTCCGATTAGACCCCTAGCCCGGGAACCTCAATATGTAGTGGGTATGGCCCTAAAAAAGAAAAAAAAGGAAAAGAAAATTCCAATGACATTCTCTTGAAAACTAGGTTTAAAAATATTAATCATGCCTGCTGTGTATATGTAATATATAATATAAACATATAAGTAAATAAAATCACCATTGACTAAAATTTTGTCAGGATCCAACAATGTTTAAAAATCTTGTGCACTGACTCCTATGGACTGTTAATAATACCAAGGGCCAATATAACACCTCTTAATCTTTAGGAGCTTTTTAGGCAAAAGGATTATAGATCGTTACTGCATAATTATCTACCAGTATAATTACCCAGCTAGATACCAGATTAAGAGTTAAGTTTGTGTAGAGTTCCTTTGTGGTGCAGCAGGTTAAGGATCTGGGGTTGCCACTGCATAGGCTCAGGTCAGTGCTGTGGCTTGGGTTCGATACCTGGCCCAGGATACCGTGGACACAGCCAAAAATAAAAAAAAAATTAAATAGAAAAGGTGAGGACAGAGGAGTTCCCGTCGTGGCTCAGAGGAAACGAATCTGATTAGCATCCGTGAGGACGCAGGTTCGATCTCTGTCCTTGCTCAGTGGGTTAAGGACCCGGTATTGCTGTGAGCTATGGTGCAGGCTGCAGACTTGGCTCAGATCCTGTGTTCCTGTGGCTGTGGGGTAGGCCAGCAGCTACAGCTCTGATTTGACCCCTGGCCTGCGAACTTCCCTATGCTGCAGGTGTGGTCCAAAAGAAAAAAAAAAAGATAAAATTTATGTACAAACTTGCTAAGTTATGAGTAAAATTAACTATTTTGATAATTCCTATCACTTTGTATAGCATAATACCCATTCATTTAATTAAAACTAATTGAAAAATTATTTTTAAAAACCTGTGGGACAATACTAGAGTTAGCATTATTCAGCATAAAAATCCAAATATCGGAGTTCCCGTCATGGCACAGCAGAAATGAATCTGACTAGGAACCATGAGGTTGCAGGTTTGATCCCTGGCCTGGCTCAGTGGGTTAAGGATCCAGCATTGCCATGAGCTATGGTGCAGATCACAGACGTGGCTCGGATCTGGCATTGCTATGACTGTGGCATAAGCCAGCAGCTCTGGGTCCGATTTGACCCTTAGCCTGAGAACTTCCATATGCTACAGGTACAGCCCTAAAAAGACAAAAAAAAAAAAACCAAATATCTAGGAAAAACAACGTAAAGCTTATCAATGATTTAATTAACACATTGAGTCTATAGGAGTTCCTGCTGTGGCACAGTGGATTAAGGACCTGCTGTTGCCACAGCTGTGGCACAGGTTGCAGCTGTGGCTCAGATTCAATCCCTGGCCTGGGTATGTCCATATGCCATAGGTGTGGCCAAAAAAAACTGAGCTGTTTAAAAATTTTGTTTATATTAAACAGAATACCATCTTCTTTATTATATTATCATCTTGCTTTAGGCTTCAAAATGTGTTTACGTAGTAAATGGTTTACTAAAAATTTGTTATTCATTAAAAGTGCATTCACATACGATAAAATGTTTGTTTGATGTAATACACAAGGAGCTCATCATATACCAGTTAGGTCATTCAGACCAATCAGCTAAGAAATACCGACATAAACTGCTACAGAAGATACTTACGCCGCATCTCATTGATGACAAACATCGGTTTAATAACATCCCCAGGATTACTGAGTGCCTGGGTAATATGTGCTTGCATGGTACACATCATACAAAATCCTTCTGCATGACCTGGAAGATAACAGATGAGAAGCCTCCACATTAGCAAAAAATGACTATACACATATTAAGGGGATTCTAAATAAGGGGCACACTCCTAAATAAGAGTAACAGCTTTTATGTGTCATGTGTTGAGCTATACACTTTTATTTGTTTTCATTTAATTCTCTATCAAACCAAAGTGCTAAGCATCTACCGGCTTTATTTCACAAGAAAAGAAACTGAGGCTCAGAGAGTTAAAAATTTGCCTAATATCAAGTAGTTATTAAGGGGCAGACATAATTATACCTTTCCAAAGGTATTCAAATCATACCTTTCTAATTTCAAACCCTGTGCTCTTAACTATTGTCTGTGTGTCTAAAATAAGAATTTTTCTCCTTATATTACATTTGTCTCAAACAGTAAAAGACCATCTCCTGTACAAGAAATTCAAAATCTCTCTTTAAATAGTCTGGCTTTGGAGTTCCCTGGTGGTCTAGTGGTTAAGGATTTGGTGTTGTCACTGCTGTGGCATGGGTTCAGTCCCTGGCTTGGGAACTTCCATATGCAGAAGGTGCAGCTGAAAAACAAAATAAGAAATAATAAAAAAAAATTTTTAATATGTATTCTGGCTTTGATGGCTACATACAGTGGTCTCTGCTGCACATTCTTTTTACAATTTAAAAAGATATGAAAACCACTCTTAGCTCATGACTACATGGTGCTACTGGCATCTAGCGGGTAGAGACCACAAGTGCTGCTCAGCATCCTAAAAAAAGCACAGGACAGTCTCCACAACAAAGATTCACCTGGTCCCACGTGAGACCGACACAAAAGATGAAACACTGCCCAAAACTAAAAGCTGCACAGATCCTTGCCTAAGGAAGCTTTAAAAGCCTCAAAAGGTCCAAACTATTTCCAATTAATTTAACTGTGTCCCAGAATAAAATTCAAAAATATTTACAGGAATAAAGAGAAAGACCAGCACCCAACAACATAAAATTCTAATCAAAGCGTACAAGGCATGCAGGGAGGCAGAAATGACCAATAATAAGGAGCAAATAAATGGAAACAAACTCAGAAATAACACAGATATTAGACTCAAAAAAAAAAAGACCTTAAAAAGGACATTATAGGATGGAGCTCCCTTGGGATGCAGCAGGTTAAGGCTCCAGCATCGTCAAGGCTGTGGCTCAGGTCACAGCTGTGGCACAAGTTCCATCCCTGGCCTGGGAACTTCCAGATGCTGCAGGTATAGCCACCCCCCCAAAACAAGACATTTACACACACACACACACACACACACTCTCCCCCCCCATATGTTCAAGGAGGCAGAAAAGAGCAGGAGCATATGAAGGAGAGATGGAGATAAGAGTCAAACCTACTTCAGAAATGAGAAGTAGGAGCTCCGAGACGAAAAACACACCAGGTAGAATAAACAACAGATTAGAAATAAAAGAAAAGATTAGTGGACTAGAAGACTTGAGAACAGAAGTTATCTATAATGAAAAACACACAAATTAAAAAAAAAGAACAACAAAAAAGCATATCAATTAGCTCTGGGACTACTTCAAGTTGTCCCTAATATACATGCAACTGGAATCTGAAGGTGAAGGCCAAGAACAAACATTGTAAGATGTAATGATCGGCTACAAAGGAACAGCACACCAGGGTTTTTAGAGTGATGGAGTGGTTGTGTATTATGACTGAGGTATGGGTTTAACCTATACCTGTATGAAAGTTCATAGAACTGACCAAAAAAAAAGATTCATAGAATTACACCAAAGAAGTTTCTTCTATGTTAATTATAACAAGTTTTCTTAATGTTTTAAATTCTTATTAATTTCTTTATTTGGTTGCACCCGAGGCACATGGAAGTTCCCAGGCCTAGGATCAACCCAAGCCACAGCAGTGACAACACTAAATCCTTAACTGATAGGCCACCAGGGAACTCCCCAAAGTTTTATTTAAATGACAAAGATACAGACTTGAAACAGTACATTGACAGATCTGTCAACAAACCCCAAAAACAGTGATAAAAAGAAAAAATGTTAAAGCAATTACAAAATAAAAACACTATGTATATGGAAACACAAGTAAAACTGACGGCAGACTTCTCAGAAACAAAGCGAGACAGAGGAGAGTAACCTCTCTCAAATATTAAAAACGTCAAAGCAGAACTCCACACCCTTTCAAAAACAAAGACGAGACTTTCCACTTCCAGGAAGACGAGGCAGAGGAGCTCCTCCCACACGTGCAACAAAAATCCTGGACATTAAACACAAAGCAAACACAAGAAAGCTGTGAAAGGTAGAGAGAAAAAGAACAGCGAGCAAACTCAGAACCCAAGGAATGACGCGGCGATGAGTCCCCTGGGTTTTCTTTGTGCCGCCTGTATTTTAGACATGGAGCCGAAGAGGTGAGCAACCTGGAAACACCAACAAATGGAGGGAACAATGGAAGCCTGCTTCCTCTAGCCAGAGGACGAGGAAAGAGACAGCCCAGCAAGGCAGAAAACTTTTCGACAAAACTTGTTTTTACTCTAGTCAAATACCACAGAAAAAATGTGGCGCCCGCCCCTACCCATGGCAGCAAAAGCCAAGCGGGAGCCTAGTCGTCCAACCCCCAGGCTGTCAAGAAGCATCCTAACCAGCCGCCCGTGCAGTGCTGTAAAAGGCACATCAGGGAAGGAAAATTTCATCTGTGCTGCGTGAAAAAAACCACACCCTCATCCCACAATGTCCGTGAGGAACAAATGTGGAGCGTCTGGCCTTCCACTCCCAAACCCAACAGTAAAGAAACATCCCTCCATATTGTGTTGAGTAAAATCAATCAACTATCGCCCGATGTGAAATCTAAAAAAGTACAACAAACTCATGAATATAACAAAAAGCAACATGTTCACAGATACAGAGAATAAATTACTGGCCACCAAGTGGGGACAGAGAGGCGGGGAAGAGCAGTTCAGGGGTAGGAGATTAGGAGACACTAACTACTATGTATGAAACACACTACAGGGATATGGCGTTACGACACAGGGAGCACACCCAATGCTTTATCACAGATATAAATGGAAGAGAACCCTTCAAATCGTAGCCACGACACTGTACATCTATACCATATAACACCGTACACCAATACTGGAAGGAAGGAAGAGAGGAAGGGAGGGAGGGAGGGAGGAAGGAAGAAAGAGATGGAGGAAAGGAAAGGAGTCAAGGAGGAAAGGAGGGAAGGGAAGGGAAGGGGAGGAGAGAAGCACCCGCCACCTCCCTGCTGAGCAGAGTCAGAATCAGGACTTCCGCGCCACCCGCCACCGCTCAGAGGTAAAGAGCCCCTGCAGAGTGGGCGGGGAGCAGGAACTCCCATTCCCACCTGGAAGGAACACGGAGCTCCAGTGCCCACCTTAACTGTCAGCAGAGACTGAGTGAGGAACCTGGACTTCCGCCTCCACCTAGTATTACTCCCTTCGCCACAGCGGCGTCAGAGAAAGCCACGTCAGATAAGACCCAATATTTTATAACATAACACGAAAACGTTCAGGTTTCAAGTGAAAAATCATTTATCAAACTAAGAACCAAGAATTTCTCAAACTGAGTGAAAAAAGACAATGAATGAAGTGATGCCAACACTAAGATAATAGACTTTAGGATTATCTAACAAAGGATTTAAGTAGCTATGATAAAAATGCCTCTAGTTATGAACACATTAGTAACAACTAAAAAAAAAATATAGAAATGGGAGTACCCATTGTGGCTCAGCAAGTTATGAACCCAACTAGTATCCATAAGGATTAGGGTTCGATCCCCAGCCTCGCTCAGTGGGTTAAGGATCCCGAGTGCCTGTGTGCAGGCTGGCAGCTGCAGCTCTGATCTGACCCCTAGTCTGGAAACTGCCATATACCACAGGTGTGGCCCCAGAAAAGGGGCAAAAAAGAAAAGAAAAGAAAGACTCAACAAAGAAATAAAAGATACAGGGAGTTCCCTTCATGGCACAGCAGAAACGAATCCAACTAGTATCTATGAGGATGTGGGTTCAATCCCTGGCCTCGCTCAGTGGGCTGGGGATCCAGCATTGCTGTGAGCTATGGTATAGGTCGGAGACATGGCTCAGATCCCAAATTGCTGTAGCTGTGGTGTAGGCCAGGGGCTACAGCTTCCAATTGGATCCCTAGCCTGGGGACCTCCATATGCCATGGGTGCGGCCCCAAAAAGAAAAAAAACAAACAAAAGAATATATGGAGGGGAGGAGTTCCTGTCGTGGCTCAGTGGTTAACGAATCTGACTAGGAACCATGAGGTTGTGGGTTCAATCCCTGGCCTTGCTCAGTGGGTTAAGGATCCGGCGTTGCTGTGAGCTGTGGTGTAGGTTGCAGGCGTGGCTCAGATCCCGCGTTGCTGTGGCTGTGGTATAGGCCGGTAGCTACAGCTCCTGTTAGGTTAGCCCCCTAGCCTGGGAACCTCCATATGCCGCGGGTGCAGCCCTAGAAATGGCAAAAAGACAAAAAAAAAAAAAGAAAGAAACAAAGAAAATCACTGTAGCAGAGTTCCCTGGTGGCACAGCAGGTTAAGGATTCAGCATTGTCAGTGCTGTGGTTCAGGCTGCTGCTGTGGCATGGGTTTGATGTCTGGGCCCAGGAACTTCCACATGCTGTGGGCACAGCAAAAGAGAAGAAAAGAAAACATCATGAACAATTTTATGCCAACAACTTCAACAACTAAGGCAAATTCCTTAAAAGAGAAAATACTACCAAAACTCTCTGAGGAACAAACAGCCCGAAAAGGCCAGGATCTGTTAAAGAAATTAAATATACAATTAAAACCCTACCCACTGGGAGTTCCCATCATGGCTCAGTGGGTTCAGAACTCAAGTAGTGAGTTCCCATCAGGGCTCAGCGGTTAATGAACCTGACTAGCATCCATGAAGTTGCAGGTTCGATCCCTGACCTTGCTCAGTGGGTTAAGGATCTGGCGTTGCCGTGAGCTGTGGTGTAGGTCGCAGACGCGCCTTGGATCCAGTGTTGCTGTGGCTGTGACTGTGGCTGGCAGCTGTAGCTCCTATTCTACCCCTAGCCTGGGAACCTCCATATGCTGCAGGTGCAGCCATAAAAAGACCAAAAAAAAAAAAAAA